>JBBPBX010054033.1:0-23621 GCA_038048925.1 Garcialebias charrua
AGTTACGATGAAAACGATCATTAAAAACGCAATACAAAAACCGGTCGATTTATGTATCCCCCTACTAAAAATGGACTATTCCATCTTGACATCTTCCGGGTCAGAGGTGAACTCGGGTGCTAACGCTGTGGCTAGCTGGTTGTGCTCTGTGTCTTCATAAATCATGAGAGAACCCCGCTGTATCAAGCCAAATTAACGCGGCCGGAGGATTGTATTGGGTGTTTTGTGTCAACCACTCGACGGTGAGTCGTTTGTTTTATGTATTTGGGTTCCTTTTATGAAATAGAAATGCGGTGGCGACACGCCCACTCCATTTATGTATTTGAGATTTAAAAGTGGTCTTAGTGATTAAAAGATCATTCTCTTTTTGTTAATTTCGTGGCCGAATAGAATATATATACGTAAAGTATTAAATAAATCCTTTGATTTTTGTAATTTCATCCTTTTAGGATCATTTTAGTTACTTTTCATTAAATCTGTTGACTGCCTATAGAAATTTGGAATTGGTTTAATTTATTTTGGGTTGCGCAAGAAAAAAGAAATTACTATTTGTTTTTTGAAACAATATTGAAGTAAATTAAGCTTAATTGACTCTTATATGAATTAAACTTGGATACAACTTGGAAGTGCACTTTAAAACTTGATCTGTAACTTTAATTTGATATGTACTGTTGATGTGGTCTTTGAATTGAAGTTATAATAATAATAATAATAATAATAATAATAATAATAATAAACTTTATTTGTATAGCACCTTCCTGCAATGCCTTGCATTGACCAAGGTGCTTAACAGGACATTTGAATGATTCTTGAAAAATACCTGCTGGAATTATTTTATTTGTTTTTGTGAATGTTTAACTATGTGAATGTTTAACTATTTTTGATAACAGTTTAGTCCTGTGTATATAGTAATGCTAATTTTTGTTTTGTTTATGACCTTGTTTAGGTCAGGGTTTTTTTCACCCCCTGTTCCCACCCAGGATGGCAAGCTACCGGATCACCGCAGCTGTGCGGTAGGACTTAAATTGCACCAAACTATTTGTTTTTTTCTGGACATATTACCCTGGATCATGAACTACAAACTACCAGATTATTGATTGATGGACCTTTAATCATCCGGGATTCAAGAACTGATTTAAAATAGAAAAATAAAAGAACTCTTGGGTGTAATCAGGGTCTGTTTTGTTCTGTGTATTTTGTCTGTTGGTTGTAAATAAAAAAGCTTCTGTTTAAAACTTACTTCTTCCATCTTCGAAACATCTCCAGACTTCGCCCATCCGTAACTTTTTCCGATGCTGAGAAGCTCGTCCATGCTTTTGTCTCCTCCAGGCTCGACTACTGCAACTCCCTGTTTATTGGAATCCCTGGTAAATACCTTCAGAAGCTTCAATATATTCAAAACAGTGCAGCAAGGATTTTGTTGAGAGTTCGTAAATTTGAACATATTACACCCATTCTCCATAACCTTCATTGGCTTCCTGTCGCCTACAGAATTCAGTACAAAACTGCTCTCATTACACATCAATGCTTACACGGAACTTCACCAGATTATCTAAAGGACATTCTTGCACCATACTCATCCACCCGGTCTCTACGGTCACAGAACAGTCATCTACTTCACATTCCGAGAACCAAATTAAGGACAATGGGAGACCGGGCTTTCAGTGTGGCTGCCCCCCGCCTGTGGAACTCTCTTCCTGACTGCCTAAGAGCTCCACAGTCACTGGTTGACTTTAAGAGCGGCTTGAAGACCTTTCTTTTTAACCAAGCATACTCTGCCTCCTCATGATTCTATCTTTGATCTTAGTTGATACTGTTATTGATTTTACTTGTTTTATTACTTGTTTTATTGGCATTTAATTCTGTTGCACTTTGTAGAACTTTGAGATTTTCATTAATGAAAAGTGCGTTATAAATTGAAATTATTATTATTATTATTAATTAGGGTCTGTTTTGTTGTGTGTATTTTGTCTATTGGTTATACTCAAAGAAAATGATTATTATTACAAACAATATTATTATAAATACTAGGGGTGTAACGGTACGCTAAAATCACATTTCGGTTCGGTTCAATTACAAGGAGGGCTCGGTTTGGTTTATTTTCGGTACAAAAAAAGACAAAATAAAGACTTACAAAATGTTTATTTTGAAAATATGCCAAAAATACATTTGTATTGTATTGTAGTAATAAACAAAAGTGACTCATTTGGATGATATTTTAAAAAAACAGCACTCTACAATAAACTATATGAACAATAATAAAAATCTTAATAAATACAATAACAGTCAGAACGAGAACAATAAGCAGTAACAGACTGTTTACAGTCTAACTAATCAAGTTTTTGTCCAGTAGCAGCAGTGTGTATTTGTCCTCATTACTGTACTCACAACCTCTTCTTGGTGGGACAGGTCCTGGAACAGTTCAGAGTTCAGTTCAGTCATCACACACTTCTTAGCTGCAGGTGATCTCTGGCGGATGACTGTCATCACACACTTCTTAGCTGCAGGTGATCTCTGGCGGATGACTGTCACTGAAGTGGAAGAGAGATGCTACCTCTGTAGTAATATAGGATGAGGTCAGTTTACTGACTTACCTATATTTTAGATGTATAAATTGGCAGACACAAAAATACATCATTAATTAAACGAGTTCTCTCTTTTTCAGTTTAATACCAATAATTCTATACCTTGACCAGATGTAATTCACAGGAAACGTTAAACTTATGTTGGCACAGCAGGACTGGACCATTTATTTAACATAATTGTAAATTACATCACACATTTGTACATGATTGGTTGATTATTTTTCCTATAATTAACTTCAGCACAGATGAAATATAGGAACAACAGAACAAGTGAAGGATGATATTTTACTCATTTCTGCAGGTACATTAACTTAGTTTCTGGCTTAGGAAGATGAAGGTTTAGGAGGAAGGAAATGGAGGAAAAGAAGTTAAGAGTCAGGGAGTTATCTTGATGTGTTTAACCAGAAGCATGGCAGCTCTCCGGCCGAACTCGGCTACACGTTGGTACCCTTGGCAAAGCATTTGACGACTTTTACCTCGTGAAGATGGTCAGTCTCCCTCGGTCCAGTTTGGTCAGTTCGTTTACCGTTCTCAGCGTCTCCAGACGTGCGCCTTGACTCGAACCGAAAGTAACGGCAGCTCCTGGTGTTGTTTTCAAGATAAGACGTTCCTTAAAGGAATGTCAATAAAAGAGCTTTTTCAGCTGTTGAAGATGACTTATAACTTGGCAAGTTATAAGCCTTTAACTGAATGACGTGGTCATTAGCGTGTTGACCAGACGATCATCAGTTCTTTGGGGAACCTCATCAGGGCATTGAGGTCCTCAGCAAACTCCGTCAGTTCCAGCAACAGCTTAGAACTTTAAGGAAGGATCTCAGATCAGTGACTTGTTGTTTCCCCATTGGTCCAAACGAACCAGTGGGATGAAGGTCACTCGGATATCAGTTTTTAGAACAGAGAAGAAGTTGTTTAGAATGAAGAGAGAGAAACAGATTGACTGGAGCCAGCTTCATAAAACAACTGATTGAAACTGCATTCTAACTTCTAACAAAACTGATCGAGTTCAGTCTGACATATTAATTCACTTTCACCGTTTGATTCATCATATGAAGAAGTGATCATTATTTTGAAATACCATTGGATTTCCAACTTGAATTAAACAGTTTGAATTAAACAGTCTTTGACTTAACAAACATTGAATTCAATAATGCTTATACAAGTAACACAAGGTTATTCATTAACACAAAAATAGAGGAATAAGAGAGTCTCTTATGACTTATTGTGTTTTGATTCAAAATAATGTAATAAAATAGTGTTAATGTCTTTTTTCTGAGAGTATCAGTGAAGGTCATCACTGGACAGTTCAAAAACCTTAGTTTGACCCTGGGTAGGTCCACTACACCTCTGTCCAAGACGAAATAAAACACAGAGGTAAAAAAAACAAGTTAATAAGATTATGATTTTAAATAATAATAAATAAATAATTAATAATAATTATAATAAAATAACAATACCTCTTGAACGGTTGAATCTCCCACTCATCATCAGGGCGTGAGCTCCAGGACTTGTTGACATCAGTTTTAGTTTTTTCATAAAGAGCTGAACTTTTTGACTTAAGTGTTGACTTGATGAATGTCTCGTAGCGAGGATCAGTAACTTTAAAGCCTGCGCATAAAACAACATTCAGACTTAGATTCAGTTATTTAAAAACTCATACAGTTTGCGTTATTGCTCTGGACTGACCTGAATCACCTGATGAAGTAGTTTTAATGCAGCTCGGCTGTTGTTGTTAGCGCTGTTTGTTTGTAACAAGCTGCTGTTTCTTCGTTCACGTTCGGATGATGTAGTTTCCAGCGCGTTCACGTTAGACGTGTTGCTGCAGATCCAGTCTTGTGAAAACACGTCCACACAGCTTTGAATGTGCGCTCGTCAAAAAAGCCATTACGTTCCCAAACAGGAGGCAGTACACGACATGCTAACGGCTAAATGCTGCGGGTGCTTCGCGTGTTGCGCGATAATGGCTCCGTGCTGAAACGCGCCCAGGAAATTTAGTTCCACGGTGCATATATTCCCCCGTTAATAACGTTCAACGAGTGAAAAAATAATCGAAATGGTACGCAGGTGGACCGAACCGAACTTGCTGTACCGAAACGGTTCGATACACCCACTTGTACAGTTACATGCCTAATAAATACCTTCCTAAGTCTATACAATACAAACAACTTAAAACTTGCTTCTTGTCTGATGGTGTTTTATTCACACAACAGGCTCCTCAGCTGAACCTTTTCTGACTGCCTATTTACCATATCTGGCCGTTGTCAGGCGCCTAGCCTTAATGAGCGTTACACATCACCCAAAAATCCATGAAGTGCTCAGTATGCTTGAGCGGGAAGACAGAGGAGATGGAAAACAGATGAAACCAACACGAAGATACGAAAGCGGAGCGGAAAAACGTAAAAAGACTTTAAAAGATAGTTGTACCTTATTAAAGTAGATAAAAAAACGGTTGTTTTTATTGTCTAGTTCCCAGTAATAGAGTATTAACATGAACTTACCTATATTTTAGATGTATAAATTGGCAGACACAAAAATACATCATTAATTAAACGAGTTCTCTCTTTTTCAGTTTAATACCAATAATTCTATACCTTGACCAGATGTAATTCACAGGAAACGTTAAACTTATGTTGGCACAGCAGGACTGGACCATTTATTTAACATAATTGTAAATTACATCACACATTTGTACATGATTGGTTGATTATTTTTCCTATAATTAACTTCAGCACAGATGAAATATAGGAACAACAGAACAAGTGAAGGATGATATTTTACTCATTTCTGCAGGTACATTAACTTAGTTTCTGGCTTAGGAAGATGAAGGTTTAGGAGGAGATGGAAAACAGATGAAACCAACACTAAGATACGAAAGCGGAGCGGAAAAACGTAAAAAGACTTTAAAAGATAGTTGTACCTTATTAAAGTAGATAAAAAAACGGTTGTTTTTATTGTCTAGTTCCCAGTAATAGAGTATTAACATGAAAATATTTTACCTTCAGGGCAGGGCCTAATGGTACATTTAGGTTGACTTGGGGGAGGGCCCCTTTACAAAGGTTTGCCTAGGGCCCCAAAATGTCTAAGTCCGCCACTGACTACTGCAACTCCCTGTTTATTGGAATCCCTGGCAAAAATCTTCAGAAGCTTCAATATATTCAAAACAGTGCAGCAAGGATTTTGAGAGCTCGTAAATTTGAACATATTACGCCCATTCTCCATAACCTCCATTGGCTTCCTGTCACCTACAGAATTCAGTACAAAACTGCTCTCATTACACACCAATGCTTACACGGAACTTCACCTGACTATCTAAAGCAGGGGTCACCAACCTTTTTGAAACTGAGAGCTACTTTGTGGGTACAGAGTCATACAAAGGGCACCAGTTTGATAAACTCTTCAGAAATAGCAAAGCGTAAATTGAAAAAAATGTATAATAAACATATTTTTAAGAACATATTTTTAAGATAGACATTTTAAAACATATATAAATACAAAAAAAGAATAACAACTGAATAAAATGAAAATTTAAATGCAGCTTAGTAGTGAGTTGTGCTATTTTAGAACAGGTCCGCGGGCACCTCAAATGGTCCTCGGGGACCCCTGATCTAAAGGACATTCTTGCACCATATTTATCCACCTGGTCTCTACGATCACAGAACCGTAATCTACTTCACATTCCATGAACCAAGTCAAGGACCATGGGAGACCAGGCATTCTGTGTGGCTGCCCCCTGCCTATGGAACTCCCTCCCTGACTACCTGAGGGCTCCACCCTGACTACCTGAGGGCTCCACAGTCACTGGTTGACTTCAAAAACGGCTTGAAGACTTTTCTTTTTAAGCAAGCCTATTCTGCCTCCACATGATTTTATCTTTGATCTTATTATTATGGAGCCAAGATGGTGTAGTGGCAGGGCTTTTGACTTGGGACCCGAAGGAAGTTTGTTTGGTTAACACAACTCCTTTTTATTTACTCCAATAAAAAAAAAGTAAAATTACTTCGTACCAGGTGGGAAGCAAACCCGCTTCTCCCGGTCAAGATAAAAAAGCTTAATAGCAGTTGACAATCTCTTTGAGCTACAGCGGCAGACTGGATTTTTAGGTGTCCACTTTACCTATATACGATTCAATCCTCTTAACATTCTAGCTGCACGTAGAAGTTATAGAGATTATTAGTTATATTTTAAAACCCTGGTTGCGCGCAAGAGTTAGACAATATTAGTTATATTTTAATGACATTCAGGTCACGCGGAAAGGCGGAAATGGGTGCGCGCTTCGTGTTATTTACGTTCTAACATAAGCTGATACATAAGCTGATTTGTAATCAGTTATTAACAAAAATTAAACTCAGAAAAACTAATATATATATATTCAGCTAACAATTTTTTTTAGGGGTGTCCTCTCTTAAAACACTGTAAGCGCGCACACAAGAACACTCCACCCACGTCAAGTGAACACCCCACCCACTTCAAGGAAGGCTTGCTCTCTACATAATGCGTAATGAACGCGGGCGGGCCAGTTCGGGCTCTGGGCAAGCCAGGGGCGGCCCGGGCCATTGAGGGCTGGCCAATGCAAAAACGGCTTGTTGTGTGGCAGGTGAAATCCAGAGGAAAAGTAAAAAGCAGTCAATGTCATTACTGTACCATGGTCAAAAGTGCAGATAAATCCAAATGGGGCAAAGCAAGGCGAGGAGTCAAAAAACAGGCAGAGGTTCGTGGTCAAAGCAAGGTTGCAAGGCATTAACAAGATTCTATGAGTAAAGGCTTCACTATCAGGGTCCGTGGGAGGTATAACAATTCAGCACTGGTGGAGAGTGAGAATGCAGCTTTTAAAGAGTGCAGAGCAGGTGAACTAGCTGGCTGAACAGGTGAGTGGAATCATTGCTGATTGCTGGGAGGCGTGGCATGGAGTGCAGGGAGCAGGCTTGAGCTGGAGGATGGGTGATAGGCATTACAAAGCAGGGGAAGATAAACTATGACAAAAGGGGCTACTGTTTACTTTTATTACTACTGTTTACTTTTATTACTACTGCTTACATGTAATTACTACTGTTTACATTTATTTACACTACTCTAATATCTACACCACTGCTGGTACATATACAGTGTGCTCTGAACGGTCTTATTTAGGGATGCCCAATGTGCCTTACTGCATATGCCACTTTTTGCCTCTACAACAACATCAACTACTACCTCATACATATACTGTGTACATTGACTCATACGCTGCTTTGCCACTTTGCAAATGTCAATGCTAGAAACCTTTAGTTTATTTTAGTTATACTTTTTATACTCTTTTTTTATACCACTATGCAAAAAAAAAAAAAAAAACTCAGGACAGTGTTAGTTTTACTATTTTTATGCTTATGTCTATTATTATATGTTTCAGTGTTTCAATGTTTAGATGTTTACTGTTGCACCGAGGGACTGAGAGAAACGCAATTTCGGTCCTGTGTATGTCCTGCACTGTACATATTGCAGATCTGACAATAAAGTTGACTTTGACTTTTGACTTTGACTTTGAAACAATAACACGAAGGAGTGAGTGTGAAGGCAGGGCCAATGGGAGGTGGGTCAGCGGGGCCACTGACCATGACAGCATGTTTATGAACCAGTATGTTTGTGTTGAAATACAGATATTTCTTGTTTCACCAAATGGATATTAACATACAAAACGAATAGCCTAAAAAACATATACTCTAAAGATAGGCTATTATACAGATAAACAAAAAAAATTTTTGCGCAAAATTATTTGGAAAAAAATATAGAACAAGACCATTTTAATTGGATGTGCTGCTCGCTTCGACTTTTATAGATGCTGCTACTGTACTTCCTTCACCGCAGATGGTAAATGGAGCTTACATAGCGCTTTCCAGCCCCCTTTGAGGGGTCCCAAAGCGCTTCACAGTACCAACCATCCACCCATTCATACACACATTCATACACCGGTAGCGGTAGACTGCCTTGCAAGGCGCTGCCTGTCCTACCGGGAGCAACTCGGGGTTAAGTGTCTTGCCCAGGGACACAACGAGGTATGCCGTGACCGGGGATCGAACCCGAGACCTTCTGGTCCTGAGCCGGCTGCCCTGCCTCTACACCATCTCGGCCCCAGATGACAGCAGATGTAGAGACATGCATGGTAGAGTTGCACTCGGGTCCAAAAAAATCTGACCCAACCCCAACCCACAGCCATCAACTCCGAACCCCACCCGATCTGACAAATTAACAGTAATTACAGGTCCGAACCCCCAAACTTCTAATTAAGCTTTGACTGCTTTTATCACTGACTATTATTAACGGTTGGCGGATGCACGGCTGAGTAAAGTGGGTAGAATATCTGAGCTGAGGAGCCATCAAAGTGCATTGGACCCTGCTCTGACATGTTGGATATTTTGTGATCTCACTCTGAGTGCAGCGGCTGAATGAACATCTACAGTGTATTTCGACTGATGGATCGCTGGCATTAGTCCATCTCAAGCTTCATTGAACTTTTTACCTCTTTCAACCAGCCGGTCAGCGCGTGCAGCTGGTGATAGTATGGCAAGCCATGTTTACATATACTGTAATTGGATCATCGACCGCGCATGTCCCTAACACAATAAAAAGCCCGACACTGACCAGACCCACACATTAAGAACATTTTTATGGCCCTGCCCAGTCCGAATCCAGGTCGGGCAGGGCAGGGCTCCGGGTTCGGGTTAGAAATGACAGCTCTAATGAACAGCCGGTGATCAGCTGACCCATCTGAGCTTAACCGGACTTGTTTTTTTTTACCTTTTTCAACCGGCGGGTTGGACCTGCCTCCTCCTCAACAAGTAGATTAACACGATTTTATATTGTGCATTCTTATTCAGTTTTTTTGTGTTGTATGATTCGTAAAACTTCATCATAGAAGCCCGAGCTGACACGCCCAATTATTGCGCCATGTGCCAGCGGCAGCGCTACTCCCTTCACAGTCTGATTAATTGCTTCACGCTTCTTTCTTTCTTCTTCCTCTCAACATACAAACTTATTGCCTCCTCCTCAACAAGTAGATTAACACAATTTTATATTGGGCATTCTTATTTAGTTTTATTTGTGCTGTATGATTTGTAAAGCCATATCAAAAGCCAGAGACCGACCCGGCCCAACCATCCAGCACATTATTTTGGCACGGCCCGGGTTCACATTAGAAATGACAGCTCTAATATAAGGACGGCTGGCTGTGGAAGGCTGTGTGGCTCCAAACATTACTTGTAGAAGTTCAACCAATGTTTACTTTCTGCAAGTTGCCCTGTGGGTCAAAAGATCTTTAAAATTGTCATCATAAAAAAAGTTACTTCTAAAGGACTTCCCTACTTTGCCAAACAAGGAGAGTACTGGTAGTTTTCTATTTGGACCCTACCTCATCAAGTCCAGTCCCTAAGGGGAGTGTCTAGTCCTTAAACTTTCACACGCATAAGCAAACACCCACAAAACCAAAATGAATGCAGAAGTGAGCAAATTGCCCACATCTGCAAAGGACAGGTGATGCATAAAGCTTTTGAACAGACACGATCTCAGGAGGACAATGAAGAGCATGTATAAACGTGCACGCACACACACTCCCACACGTTCACTCCTAAAGGCCTCGGTGCTGCTCCAGGTTGCATTCAAAGCAGGTAAAGCAGGTTTTAGCTGACTTGAATGGAAGGATTTAGCTAAGGCCCACATCATTACAGCCGTTTTCCTTCACTCAGCACCTTCTATTAACCACAGTAGGGGTGGGTGGGGGGGAAGGTGGGATCTGTTCAGCAGACTACAGATGTAGACATTAAGTATTTTTTTTACTTTTATAACTTACAGCACTGCACTAATACTCAGACTTTATGATGAATATTTGCTTACGTACATAACTTTGATAATAGCGCAAACATTAATGATGTAAGTGGTTGAGCAGTACTTTAAATAAAAAAATGAAACAGCGGCTTTTAAAATTAAATTTCTTGATGGAGAAGGGAAAACATTATACTGTATATCTACAGACTCAATCATTTTCTTTACTTTTCTTCTTTGGGCGATCCTACTGTACTCATTACTTTGATTTCATGGGTGCAGGTGTGACTGTTTGCGATGCAGCTGATTGTGCACAAGTGTGTGTGTGTGTGTGTGTGTGTGTGTGTGTGAGTGGAAATGATGATGGCAGGTATTGAGGGCAAATGTGTGTAACAGCAAAATAATTGCTCAGTGGGGGGGGACAAGAGGAGGGCACATGGATGGGGTGCGCAGTGTGTGTGTGTGAGTGAATGTTTGTCAGTGATTATTACCTTGACCTTGATTTCCCCCAAGGCTGCATTAAAGGCTCTCAATCATTTTTTGTGGGTTTCTCTGTGCGTTTGTTTGTTTGTGTGTGTGTGTGTGTGTGTGCGCGCCAGGGGAGAAGAGCAAGACAGTAGAACTGGAGGATGTGAAGTTTCATCAGTGCGTCCGTCTGTCACGCTTCGAGAATGACCGCACCATCTCTTTCATCCCCCCTGATGGCGAGAGCGAGCTCATGTCATACCGCCTCAACACAGCAGTGAGTGGGACGCACAAACACACACACACACACACCACCTGAAAATCACCAAGAATGAGAGTTATTCACCTTGCACAATCTCAAACACCTACATCACAAACTTTACTGGTTTTGTCCTAAATGATTTTCATTTTTACCCGTTGTAATACTTCAACTCACCATGAGAGGGCGCTGTGCAAAAGAAAACTATAATTTTATTTATTTATTTATGTTATTAAAGGACAACACCTACCGTGACAGTAACAATTCACCATATTGGACAATTACTGTAGTAGAATATGATGTCTATTTTCATTTTTGCATTTGGGCCAGGCGAGTGTAAAAAACAAACAAAACAAAAAAACAACGGGGTCCCGGAAACATCCGGAAACCCCGCCGAAGATTGCCGAAGTCCGGGGTGACGTAAATACAGGCTCCACTCAGAAGGCAGGAGTGAGTTCGCGATGGAGGCTTATGAGAGTGAGAGTTAAAACTGCAGTTAAACTAGTGTCCTACGTGGATGCGTGAGGTTCTAAATATTTCCTGGTGCAGTTGTGGGTACAGGACCAGCGCTCTGTTTTTATTTATTTTTTAGAACTTTTTAATAAGATATAACACCGCTGCAATAATGAAGCTACGTTGATGCATGCTTGTTATAACTCCGCATGCATTCAAGGCGGATACTTCAGTGACGTCAATGCCCATATATGGAGAGGGGCAGATTTTCCCGGAGCTGCTGCTAAAAACTGCTAAAAAACATGAAATAACACATTTAGCGTTATTTCTCTACAATATAAATAAACGCTCCTGTTTTATTATTTAATTAACTACTAAATATTAATGGCGATGCAATTTGAAAACATGGTAGGTCATGTCCTTTAAATTGTAGGAACGTCGATTAAAATGAATTATTTTACTGTTAATTTTAGCTATCAGATCAAATTTTGTGTTGTCAACTCTGAACAAAGGACCCTGCAAAACACCTGGAAACTTGTAAAGTTTTCAGCGTAATAATCACGAGAGTATCTTTTTATGGCAACCTTGATGCTTGTGGCTGAAACGCTCAAGTTAAGTGTCCTGTAATATTTGCTAAATGTGGGTTTTAGGTGTGGCAGCAAACTGCAAATACTGTACCTGCTTCTGTTTGTGTTTGACTTTTTCATGTTTCCACTTCGTCTGATTAGTTGGTGCACAGAACTGTTGGTTGGAGCAAGTGCTCAGAAACTCCTTTGTTGTTGAAACAGATATACTGCAGGCCCTTGGTTTCAATCAGTTCCTTATCTGACGCCATGCATGCTGTGTTTCCTGTCTTGTCATAAAATATATCCCGTTCTGTCATGTTCTTTAGTTAGTAGCTGTTAGCCCCAGAGTTTAAAGTGTGCAGCATGCTTCATTATGTGAGCGTTGGTGAATTTGTGATTAATCTCATTCTCATGCACGCAGAGATCAGGTAGAGCTGGCCAGTTGAAAACCTCCTTGGGGGAAAAAAAAAAGAAATATCCAATTTAACAATATAAAATGCTTTTATTGTAGCTGCATCTTCCTGACTACCAGGAAAACTAAATATTGTCCATGTCCAATATTGCATTATTCATGAGGAAGAGGAAGGTATCAAAGCACACCCCTTCATATTTGGTATCATTGAAAAGCCCTAAATTCCCTCTGTAGAGAGCAAAAGGAGTTAATTCTTTTAGTATGCTGTGGGTGGGAGATATTCAGGTTTACAAATGTCCTCCAAGAAGGACACACTTGAAGTGCTGGTAGTTGGGAGGACATACAGTACATTAAAAAACAATGTGATGTGCATGGCTATTTTGTTTACTAATAACATAAACATTGACTTGGTTCACGGTATGGAAACTGTATATTTGTATTTAAAAATACCTGAAAGGAGCAAAAGCTGTTTGTTGCATTTCTTTTTGTTATCCGCTCTCAGCTTGATTTGCCCCATTGACCTGCTGTAATCAAAAAGCTGACCTGGCTTTGTAGCACCAGGTCCTTTTAAATAAAAGTCAACGCTTTAGATGTTATTTATCCCACTTTTACAAGCACAGCATCTTGTTTTCTCTCTTGTCCTCTCTATCACTGAAGCGATGTTTGCAGCTTGATGCTCCCTAACACTTCTGACCTTGTTCGCTCTGTCGTTCGATCTGTCCCCGACAGGTGAAGCCTCTTATATGGATTGAGAGTGTGATTGAAAAGTTCTCTCACAGCCGTGTGGAGATCAAAGTCAAGGTAATGACAAGTGATACACAATGTGCACACTTACTGTAACAAATGTACCACGTTCTATTGCGGATCCATTGTCCCTCCACTCAAACTCATTGTAGTATTCATGACACATATGTCTCAAGTGGATTACAGGTCACCATCTGTTTGATGCCTTGAAGCCCTCACAAACTCAAAATTACAACCAGCACTTGTGGTTGCTCCCCCCTATTTTTTATTTTATTTTTTTTCATATAAAAACCCTGCATGCTGTCTGAACTCTGTCCTGTCACCTTTAACAGGCTCGAAGTCAGTTTAAGAGCCGGTCTACTGCCAACAACGTTTCCATCCTGGTGCCCGTGCCGAGCGATGCTGACTCACCCAAGTTCAAGACCAGCACAGGCACCGCCAAGTGGGTGCCTGAGAAGAACGTGGTGCAGTGGAACATCAAATCCTTCCCTGTTAGTGGCACGTTTAAGTCTTAAGTGTATTACACAAAATCCATTTAAATGCAGCAAAAGTCTTTTGCCACAGTTTCCTATATTCTAGCCTTTTGCTACATTAGCTTTTAGTTAATGTTTTGCTGCTTTCATTAGCATTTCATGTTCTGCATCTTTTAGGTTTGACAGCTAGTGTCAGCTTTTTCAGTAAATTTGAGCAAGTCAATCAGCTCTTATCATTCACACTAGGCCTGTCACAATAACAAATTTTGCGGGCCGATAAATTGTCTCAAAAATGATTGCGATAAACGATAATATTGTTTTGAATTTGACAATATTAGTAATTATTGTCAAATTTAAGAAGAAATGTTGGTTGATTTGTTTTGAGTGTAGTACCGTATTTTTCGGAGTATAGGTCGCACCTTTTTATCATTTTTTCATGGCCTGCGACCTATACTCGGGTGCGACCTATATATGGCTTTTTATCACTTTCGGCGAAACAAATTTTTAAAATCCAGCTCATTTCACAATTACGTTCATTTATTAAGGAAAAGTTCAGCTCAGACACATATTTGCTATAATTTTTAATCAAACAAATAATTATTTTTAAGTGTTAATCTTCTTAAAAGCCTTGCTGTGTGCTCCTGTGGCAGACATTTGCAGCAGAGCTAAACGTAGGTGCGACCTATACTCCGGTGCGACCTATCCAGGGATTTTTCCAATCTATTGGTAATAACTGGACAATGCGACCTATACTCCGGTGCGACCTATACTCCGAAAAATATGGTACCTTTTTTTGACCACCGGATGGTGGTATAAGATCATTTGAACCCAAGGATGGATAGTGAGGGAGCGCGCAGCTAAGGCACGGGTTTCAACAATGAATTTTGAAGCTTCAACAAGACAAAGTTTTTTTTTTCCCGAGGTCTGCCTGCCCCAAGTGGAGGAGTTTAAGTATCTCGGGGTCTTGTTCACGAATGAGGGAAAACTGGAGCGTGAGATCGATAGGCGGATAGGTGCAGCGTCCGCAGTGAAGCGGGCTCTGTACCGGTCTGTCGTGGTGAAGAGAGAGCTGAGTCGAAAGGCAAAGCTCTCAATTTACCGATCGATCTACGTTCCCACCCTCATCTATGGTCATGAGCTTTGGGTTGTGACCGAAAGAACGAGATCTCGGATACAAGCGGCTGAAATGAGTTTTCTCCGCAGGGTGTCTGGACTCTCCCTTAGAGATAGGGTGAGAAGCTCAGTCATCCGGGAGGGACTCGGAGTAGAGCCGCTGCTTCTCCACATCGAGAGGAGCCAGTTGAGGTGGCTCGGGCATCTGGTTAGGATGCCTCCTGGACGCCTCCCTGGTGAGGTGTTCCGGGCATGTCCCACCGGGAGGAGACCCAGAGGAAGACCCAGGACACGCTGGAGGGACTATGTTTCTCGGCTGGCCTGGGAACGCCTTGGGATTCCCCCAGAGGAGCTGCTCCAAGTGGCTGGGGAGAGGGAAGTCTGGGCCTCCCTACTTAGGCTGCTACCCCCGCGACCCGACCCCGGATAAGCGGACAAAAATGGATGGATGGATGGTCTGCCTGTTAGATTAGCTCGTAGCTTAGCTTTTCAGCTTAGCTGCTATTAACCATCCAAAAACGCAATTTTGGACGGTTAAAACGGATTTTAAATAAAAAAAATTAAAAAAAAGAGAAAGGGAGGGGTCAGTGAAGAGCACTGGAGTTGAGCCTTTGTGTCATCCAGTGTCTTCAGTAGAAAGAGAGAGACATGAAGAAACGATAAAGCCGATAAATGAAAATGAGGTCGATAATTTTCATTTATCAAGCGATTAATTGATTTATTGTTTATTGTGACAGGCCTCCTTCACACTGTACAGAAAACTCAATTTCTCTAGTTTATAAATATATCCATATTGTAGAATATGTTACCGTAATCAATTTCTACAATTCCCACAGCAAATGGTGCAATTTAAATATTAATTTCTATTTTCTGGTTGAATTTCAAGATATAACTAAATTGTCCCTAGGTGTGAGTGAGAGAGTGGATGGTTTGTCTCGTGACCTGTCCAGGGTGTGTGATAGCTGGACATGGGCACCAGTGACCCGAAAAGGAAGAAGGGGGTAAAAGATCATGGATAGATGGATGGATAGAATTTCAATATATTTTTCTCTGAGATGATTTCCAAACAGAGCTGCATGAAAAAGAGGCACATTTTTTAAAATCTGGAAACGACTTTTAAATGAAGTTGTTTTGTGCTAAATGGGAGACAAGAGCCATTAATTATATTGTCACTGACCACTCCATACATTTCATCTGTTGTCGTCTGCCGCTTCAGTGTGATTTCTTCACTTTAAAGCCTGTTTAAAAACAACTTTGATTTTAAGAAAGAAAAAAGATCAAGTCCGTAGCACATTAATTCAGTAGAGATTCCTTTAATCTGTCAGGTTCTGAAATCCTCTCTGAAATTCATTACACCTTCGGCCTGTCAAGGAAGGTTAAGAATTACTAATGTCACTTTGTTATCCAGCAGGTGTGTGACTCGGAAAACTTTTCCACGGTGGTTTTCACCTTTGAACGCTGTAAAATTGCATATTCTCACAGGCAGCTGTAGTTAAGTAATTAACGAGGAAGGTCAGGAAAACAAGTGAAGCAGTGGCTTGTTGTGATAAATGTGTTCCGTGAGCAAATATGTGTAACTTCAATATGAAAATTATCATCTCGTAACAGAAACAAACAACAAAAAACTTTTTTTTAAAAACAGTCTAGTTGCCCTCAACAATTTTTTAAGGTTTTCTTTTTTTTGTTGTTGCTATTTTTATTAAAAAATTTAAAAAATATAAATTAAAAAAACTGAGTGGCACATAATACTGAAATGTTTACATAAATCTAAATTTTTGTCCGACCATGAATCATCTTCCTAAAATGATACATGGAGGAAGCCATGGAAAACATGTTGGGCATGGTCATTATTTCCACTGCGCAGGGAATAGATATTAATTGAAAATCAACCTTGTTTTTCGGACTATAAGGCACACTTAAAATCCTTAGATTTTTCTCAAAAATCAACAGTGAGTCTTATAATACAGTGCGTCTTATGTATTAATTCTGGTTGTGCTTACTGACCTCAAACTGATTTTATGTGCTTATTGTGAATGAGTCGAATACAGATTGACTTATCTGATTGTTATGTTTCGCTTAATACGCCTTATGATTATAAGGCGCATTAAGCGAAACATAACAACGGTGCACCTTATAGTCCAAAAATATGGTACTATAAAAGTAAAACTGGTCTCACCTGATGCCCCGCCAATAAAACTAATAAGTTCAATGCTCGGATGATGTTCTTGACAATGATTAACCTATTTTTTTTTCTGCTTCATTTGGAGTTGGGTGCGTCAGACGCCAAGTCCTTTAAAATATTTGACCTTGTTAGACAAAGGAGTTGTCTTGTGTTGGCAGAAGATTTGTTTTTTTAGTTGTCTCATGTATTGCTTTATTGAGCAACTAGTTATAGATTTACATTTATTAGGGAGTCTCCATAATGTCTCAGGAGGTTTGTGTTGGTTCTCAGTTTAACTGTGAGTTGCAGAGGCTCGCAGTCTTGTTTGCTAGAGACAGGACTGCTTAGGGCTATGGTGGCCCTAAGGTGTACATGAACAACATTTGATATAATGGAATTACATTTCTAAAAACGAAATTACATTTGAAAAAAAAAAAAAAAATGGAATTGCATTAAACCAAAGCGGAAGTAGCCGGAATCACATGTGAAAAAATGGAATTATATTTGGAAGAAAAAAAAAATGAATTAAATTAAGAAGCGGAAATGGCCAAAGTGGGGTCTGTGTACCATTCATTCAGTAGTTGTTTTTTTGTTGTTGTTTTTTTGAGAATCCAAATTAAAAAATAAACTAAAAAATGACTAATTTTGTTATTCATTTTCATGCGGGATTAAAAAAAAACTGCTATTATGCTTTTTGCATTTTTCACTTTATCCTCGCATCAAAAATCAAACATTTGTAAAATGCCCCACAACCTAATTTAATCTAGATTTTTATATTTCACCCACATGTGTGACCCGGAAAGCGTCTTGATGTTCGATACATATATGCCTATACACAACAGAGGTTCCGCTTTGGTCACTTATGCTTTGGCTTAATGTAATTCTGTTTTTTCAAACGTAATTCCATTTTTTTTCAAATCTAATTCAATTTTATCAAATATGATTTTGGTCACTTCCGCTTTTGCCACTCATGCTTTGGCCACTTCCACTTTAGCTTAATGTAATTCCATTTTTTCAAATGTAATTCCATTTTTTTCAAATGTAATTCCATTTTTTTCAAATGTAATTCCATTTTTTCAAATATGATTATGATCACTTCCGCTTTGGCCACCTCCGCTTTGGCCACCTCCGCTTTAGCTTAATGTAATTCCGTTTTTTTTTTTTTGTGTGTGTGTTTTTTGTTTGTTTTTATTGCTGTTTTTCAAATGCAATGTCATTTTTTTGAAATGTCATTCTACTTTTTCAAATGTTGTTCATTTACACCTCAGGGCCACCGTATAGGGCTGCTGCCAAGCAGAGTACAAAACATGCCGAGGTGGGGGCGATGTGGGTGGAGGACAACAAAATGGTGTGCATGGCCAAGACTGCAGTGCTGTAAGCCGTGCACATGAAAATGGAGCTGTATTTTTAAAACCTGGTCTTTTAAATTTGGCCCACGTGGCTCAATCACAAACACTCAGAATTCAGCGAGACTGCGGCAGAAAATGTGCCCGTTGTTTTTCTGCAATTTTCCTCCAAATTTGGGTCACTAACTTGTTTCCAACAATCACAGCCCAGTGAGGTATCTTACACAGGACACAGACTCAGTGCTGTCACCTGAGACCTTTCACAATAACACGTTTGTGGTCTGGTCTTTGTTATGTTTGTGTGTTTGCAGGGGGGTAAGGAGTACATGATGAGGGCACATTTCGGTCTACCCAGCGTAGAGAGTGATGAGCTGGAGGGAAAGAGACCCATCACCGTTAATTTTGAGATTCCTTATTTCACTGTGTCTGGGATTCAGGTAGGCTTTTATAATAACCATTTCACAGTTTTCTTTAACCCTCATCGTCATTGGCCCAGTTTTTAGTTTATAAATTTATATTGCTGTTGGTTTTGGTGTCTTCCAACATGGCAATATACAGTATTTAAAACTATCTGTGATGTGCATTGGACAATACTGTGACTTCTCATCCTAAAAGTCAAAATTTTAATTAAATTAAGCATTTACTGCTGAAGTTTAATAAGATTTTATCAGCAAATGTATACAAAAAGTTTGTCATTATATTAAAACATATTTAAAAGGATGCTTCACCGTGATATGCTGATGAAGATTCTCAGTCATCCAGGACATGATAAATTCAAAAAACTTTCAATATAAAAACAACTGGACTTCATTTGTAACAGAAGACGTTTCGCTCTTCATCCGAGGAGCTTTCTCAATTCAAATTCTCTGTTCTCATCAGGTTTGAAAACTGATGGAATCAGTCTTAAAGCTACATTATACGTTTTTGAAAGTTGAAATCTGAGATCTCTTCCCCTGTTAAGAGAAGGTTTTTCTCTTTTAACATAAACAGCTTCCCTCCACAGTGATGAACATGGTCTTGTCTGAACTTTTTTAACATTTCTACTACCATTTTTTCTTTTAATTACCTTCTTCAAATAAAAAAATGAACAATTTCTCAATTTAAACATTTGACATGTTCCTATATTCCATTGTGAATAAAATATGAGTTAATGCGATTAGAATCTTTTTATTTATTTATTTATGTTTTACACATTCCCAGATTTTTTTTTGTGGGACTGGGGTGTTATGGTTAATTGAGGTTACATTAAACTGATCTCATCCCAGAAGAAAGAAAGAAAGAAAGAAAGAAAGAAAGAAAGAAAGAAAGAAAGAAAGAAAGAAAGAAAGAAAGAAAGAAAGAAAGAAAGAAAGAAAGAAAGAAAGAAAGAAAGAAAGAAAGAAAGAAAGAAAGAAAGAAAGAAAGAAAGAAAGAAAGAAAGAAAGAAAGAAAGAAAGAAAGAAAGAAAGAAAGAAAGAAAGAAAGAAAGAAAGAAAGAAAGAAAGAAAGAAAGAAAGAAAGAAAGAAAGAAAGAAAGAAAGAAAGAAAGAAAGAAAGAAAGAAAGAAAGAAAGAAAGAAAGAAAGAAAGAAAGAAAGAAAGAAAGAAAGAAAGAAAGAAAGAAAGAAAGAAAGAAAGAAAGAAAGAAAGAAAGAAAGAAAGAAAGAAAGAAAGAAAGAAAGAAAGAAAGAAAGAAAGAAAGAAAGAAAGAAAGAAAGAAAGAAAGAAAGAAAGAAAGAAAGAAAGAAAGAAAGAAAGAAAGAAAGAAAGAAATCAGTGTTGCATAAAATCCTTTCTCATCAAATTTGGAAATGAATTTCTGTTTACATCAGCTGTAAGAGAGCGACTAAAGCACTGCTACAGACACAATGTCCTGGTAAATGTTAGTTAGCACCATTCAGGTGAACACGTTTTACCAATAGTATACTGCATTTGATTGAGAATTAAAGAACATCTTTATGTTGTCCAGGTGCGCTACCTAAAGATCATAGAGAAGAGTGGTTACCAGGCGTTGCCGTGGGTACGCTACATCACACAGAGTGGAGGTGAGAAAATAAAAAAAGCATCTGAACGATGAAAATACTCGCACACATGTCCTGCTTGGATTTGGATTCATGAATAATTTTTTCATGAGAAAAGAAGCACCAAGGTAACAAACACCATTCTTGGGTTATGCAATATAATCATTTAAACTCTGACTTTGTGGCTTCTTTCTTATGGAAGCGTTTATGGGACGTATTTAAAACTAAAATGGTTTAGCAGGAATGCTTTTTCATTTCAAAGTCAAGCTGCCTTTTTTGAGTCATAAATAAAATTTAAAATGAATAAACCAAACTGCATTTTCATTTTCTTCTTCGAGACTGCTCAATTTGTAACTTAATTAAAATGATAAGTAAAATAACATTTAACATTTAATTTTCAATATATGTCTAAGTAAAAAGTGGCCAAAATTCATTTTGAAATCTCAATTTTGAAAATTAAAATGAAATAGCAGAAATGCTTTTTAATTTCAAAGTCAAGCTGCCTTTTTTGAGTCAGAAATAAAATTAAGATTAAATCATTTTCATTTTCTTATTCAGCACTGTTATATCTCATTGAACTACAGAGCAAACTGCATTTTCATTTTCATCCTGCCCCCCTGCGCTCAAAGTGTGACAATATTCAATCTCAAAAGCAAACCCAGAGTAATTGAGACGAAATTAAAACTAAAATGGTTTAGCAGGAATGCTTTTTCATTTCAAAGTCAAGCTGCCATTTTTTGAGTCATAAATAAAATTTAAAATGAATAAACCAAACTGCATTTTCATTTTCTTCTTCGAGACTGCTCAATTTGTAACTTAATTAAAATGATAAGTAAAATAACATTTAACATTTAATTTTCAATATATGTCTTAGTAAAAAGTGGCCAAAATTCATTTTGAAATGTCAATTTTGAAAATTAAAATGAAATAGCAGAAATGCTTTTTAATTTCAAAGTCAAGCTGCCTTTTTTGAGTCAGAAATAAAATTAAGATTAAATCATTTTCATTTTCTTATTCAGCACTGTTATATCTCATTGAACTACAGAGCAAACTGCATTTTCATTTTCAGCCTGCCTCCCTGCGCTCAAAGTGTGACAATATTCAATCTCAAACTCAAACCACGAGAGTGACGTAATGCGCTTGTCAGACAGCAGAGGGCTTGCGGAGTTTTAGACAGGAGGAGACAGTTTCCTCCTTAACTGAAAGACCTGCTGTGAACTCTTGTCACGGGCATTTTTATTTATATATTATTATTATTTCTATTTATTTACTACTGTAAATAGGCTCTGTTCACAAGTGCCGTAAATCACTTGCGCATTGACCGGAAAGGTAATTTCCAGCTTCCGGTCTAGCCCCGGTCTCTGTGAAAATAGTGCTGTCTGAATGTTTACAAGAGCTGCCCAAGACAATGTTCATCTTATCGTTGATTCCTGGTCCCCTGCTCCGACAAGCAAACGTAACAAGGGATTTAAATTGCATGTCTCAAGTTTTCTGCACAACTACGAGGGTAAGTAACGTTAGTTTGATCGCGTTGTGTTGTTGCTACCTGTTAGCGGCTAACGTTAGCCGCGATCTTTTTTTTGTATACTCACGTTATAGAAACAGATTTTCCACACTTAAACAAAACGGCTCATATTTTGTGATCATTCTACAAACATGCTGCTCTTCTCAGTTTCATGCAAAAATCAGGAGACAGCTGTGAAGTCGTTGTCAGGGCTCTGTCAGGTCCATGAAGAAAGCTGAAAAACCTCACCATAGGGTGAAGCTAGGATTGTTCAGATGACAGTTTTAAGATTGTTGGTTCAGTAACCCCACGTTCCTGTTGTTAATGTAGATTTAGCTAAGATGGTAATTAAATATTAAATAAAAATAGGATGGAATTGGCTTAAGAAGATGTAAACAGTTGAGTTTGGCCTTGCTAGTCTCCAGTGGGTTATTTGCTGCATGCATTGTTCTTTTAATTTGGTAATTCATGCATATTATTGTAGTTTTACTTTAATCTAAAGAACACACTCACAGCCCTTCTTCTTCTTCTGAAGGCTAGAAGTTACTCTCTGATTTAAGGGGGGTGAACATTTGTGCTCAAAACAGTTTTCAGTTTATTAAAAAATAGACTGTGTGCACCCTTATGTTATGTTTAACTTGTCTTCTAGTTTCCTGGAGGAATACGTCGGAGGACTGGGCAGCAGAGCAGAGGAGTGGAGCGAGGATGTCAGTGTGAGTCAATCTAGTACATTCAGCTACATACTGTATTTACATTCTTGGTCTAATTATTTTGACCTCGTGTGTTTTTATGCAGCTCTCAGAAACTAAAGTCTTCACTCCCAGACTGCTCCTCCTGTTAGCACCCTAGGAAGCAACACCTCCATTGGCCGACTGCCAGGTTTGGGAGCACCTGTACCTCCACCATTCTCCTCCAGCGGGGACATGAAGGTTTCTGAATTTAACACCACCTCTCTGTCGTCACAGTTCAGCCGTAAGTTCATTAGTATCTGTGCAGTCCTGTTTGAATGTATGTGCGTGATATAGATTTAATTATTGTGAAGAATAAATCTTATTATATCTGCCCCTTTTCCAACAATCAGATTAAACAATAATAATCTTCAACCAACAGTACAAAATGACTAACTCTTTCTAATTTTCTAACTAATACAATACACATTACGCTATTTCATATATATTTTTTAACACATTTGTTTTGATCATTTTCTTAAATGTAAACATTGACTTGGCATTTTTAACTACATTCTCCAAGCCATTCCATAATCTAATTCCCTGGATTGAGGTAGAACGTCCCTTCAAACTAGTTCTGAATTGTGGTTTTACAAACATCTCTGTCCCCTTAAGATTATAACAACTTTGTCTTTTAACAAAATGCATTTGGATATTTAAAGGTAATGCATTATTTTGAGCCCTATACATAACTGATAAAATATTATAGTCTACCAAATCATGGAACTTCAATAACTTCAGTTGATGAAATAATGTACTTGATGGATGACGGTAATGTTTTCTAGTGATAATTCTTACAGCTCTTTTCTGTAATACAAAAATAGGCTTTGTGATTGTTTTACACGCTTTCCCCCAAACATCAATACAATAGATTAAGTGTGGAACAATGATTGTGTTATACAACAAATACAGAGCTTTATCATTCAATAGGTCTCTGACTTTGTACAGTACTGCAATCGATTTAGCTATTTTTATTCTTACAGAATTTATGTGTTGTTTCCATGTCAGTTTGTCATCAATGATAA
>JBBPBX010054035.1:0-14637 GCA_038048925.1 Garcialebias charrua
TCATCAGATACTGGATGAGGAGTGACTTCACTAACTGCAGGAACTCGTCCAACACATGTTGGTCACAGCAGCTGGATTCAGGTTTAGATTAATTAAACATCAGAATCAAAATATATTCCATCAGTCGTAGATCAGAAAGCGGTGTGTGTCCACCGCCATTGTTATTGATAGGAATGCCGTCTGTCTGCACATGCGTGCGCGCACATGTGGCATGCATTACCCACCACTGCACCCTGTATTCACTGGTTAACTGCACATCATTAACCTCACGCAGACTCTTCCACTGGTACATTTTCATCTTTAAATCACTTCTTGGTCTGCTGCCCTCTTACATCTCCTCCTACATGTCTTTGTGTGAGTGCAGCTACAGCGTGTGATCTCAGTGAGAGTGCACACTCACTGACCTTGTGCCAAAGTAAGCACCTTGGTGCGTTCTGATGTTTACTTTGGCACAAGGTCAGTGAGAACTTAACTTGGCAAAAGGGCCTTCTCCTACTCCGCTCCTGCTTCCTGGAATATCTTACAAAAAGATCTGAAGCCCTCGGCCTTGACTTCTCTAAATGGCTTTAAGAATCTGTTGGACTCCTGTCAAAAACCAATTCGGACATGTTCCTGTTTTTGATTTCCTACATCTGCCTTATAATCTGTCTGTTTGGCGACTTTGATAACTTCTTCTTTAACTTCAAAAAATCATTTCTCTCTTATGATTCTCTATTGGTGATTGTTCAAGGAAAATCTACTGTTGCTGTTGTCATCTTAGTTTGTAGACAAGTCGCTCTTGTAAATGAGTCCTCGAGGCTCAATGAGATTAACCTGCCTAAAAAGGTTGAATGAATGTTTCAAACAAAAGCTCAGTGCGAGATGCTGGTGAAGATTCTCAGTCATCCAGGGCATGATAAAATCAAAAAGGTGTTCAATACAAGATCAACTGACCTCAAGGGAACCCCCTACTGTTAAGGTGTGATCTGTCAATTTACATGTATGTGTTACCTCAGCTTACAATTTACATATGATGGTGTGTGGTTCTATTATAACTCCAAACTCCCACAGTTTGTTTTTCAGTGAATTGAAAAAGCCAGCCTCCTGGATAGGAGTCGAAACGTTTTCTGCAACAAATAAACTCCAGTTGATCTTGTATTGAACGCCTTTTTGATTTCAGTGGGAGATGTTTATGTTTTCAATGGGGGGGTCAGTGAAAAACCTCCACACTCTGACAGGTGGATTCAGAACCCTCTGGATTCAAAGATTGTTATTGTGTAAACGATCAGCAGAAACGCAGACAGAAAGGTGCCGTTTCACTCAAAATATGCGTCGTGTAAACGGCCCCTCACTGTAGTAAACAAAGGCCTGTTGAATACCTGAGTGACTTTTTTGTTTTAGGTTTCAGGGGGACATATTCACACCTCCTATTCAAACTCAACTTAATCTTCCATCATGCCTATTACTGCACTCCTGCCCCCACCTTTGGTCACCCAAGCTGCAAGTATACCGGTAATCTAGTGGAGATTTTCAAGAGATATTTTACCAACAATGTTTATGTGCGCCAATACAGTAGAAGTAGCCTGGTTAAAACCAGACCCTTGTCCTTCACTTCGCTTCGAGCGGAGCTGTTCAGGAAGGCGAGGGCCAGGCTACAGTAGAAGGCAATTTACTAATTGTTTTTAGAATAAATGTTCAGCTTTCTTCTGTCTTTGTGTAACTAGCCTGGCCCTCGCCTTCCTGCACAGCTCCGCTCAATTCTCATTTCCCTTCACTGCACAGCAAAGTGAAGGACAGGGTCTGGTTTTAACCAGGCTATTGTGTAACATGAACTGAACAAAAGTTGCACACTTTGTTGCTTACCTGTTTTTCATCGTCAAGAACAGCTTTGTTTTGTCTTCCATTTACTTGTCTCATTTCATAATTTTCTGTAGGGGCCTTCTGTAAGATGATGAAAAATGGAAAAACACAACTTGTTTTTTTGAGTACAGATAATTGCAAGTTTTATTAGCTTAATCTTTAAAATAAAAGAATTTGCACACAACATTTTGTATGTCTGATGTCATCATTTAAAACATTGAAGCAGATGTTTTCATCAAGCAGTACCTGCAGTCTTTTTACAAACCTTTTTTTACACTTAGAGTCCATTTTCTTTAATGTATGTATCCAGCCAAGACGTTTCCTACATTTACTACCAATATCTGAGACTACAGTATTTTAGGGTACTCTCTCTATAGTACTGTACTAGTGCTTTACAGAATGTGCATGTGCGTTCTGTTTATGTACCTTAAAAACATCCCTTAGCCTAAAGTCGTGATGAATTTAAAGCTGTGTTAATTTAGAAATTTCGACCAGATGGAGTTTGAGGTCTATTATTAATAAGTTTGTTAGAGCTGATGTTTTTTTTTTCTTCAGTGTGTGTGTCTCTGTTTGATTTGTATGTTTTTGACAGTCTTAAACTGTAAAGCACTTTGGTCAGCTTTTGTTGTAGAAATTTGACATAGACATTGACAATTACATTTTCAGTTTTCTGGCTTTAAAAGCTACATTTTGATACCTGGATCATGCTGATAACTTAAGTGGATCCAGATGTATGACTTAATACTATTTTAAAACTGAGATTTCCAGCTGGAAAGACAAAAATGCACTGCCACATGTTTGAACTCAAAATGGTAAGGCATTTTCCCTCAAAATCAAGTATTTGTTTGTAGGTACAGATCCAAAAAGTTACGGTACTCAAAAACATTTTAGATTGTTTTTCAGACAATTTACTAAATTTATCATTAATAAAACATCTATTCATAATATATTCATAAAATTCAATTTTTACAAACATTTTTTATCAAAACACTATTGCCTATTTCTCCTCATCCCACATTTAGACTTCATCCAGATTTTCTGGGTGACATATATGAAAAAGTCATACATACCTTTTTGCTCTCCACCTGGCCGTATTTCTGACCATATCTACGTAAATGTTCGTAATAGGTAGTTTTGCACACAGTTTCTCTGCAGTGGTCACAGTAGAAGTATTTTATTGCTGGCTTCTCCATATTCTGACTCAGGGGCAGATCTAGAAAAATATCTATGGGGTGGCAAGAGGGTGGCAAGGATGTTTCAGGGGGTGGCAACACCCTCCCCCTCCACACACATACACACACACATACATATATATACAGTATATATACAGTATATATATATACATATATATATACAGTCCTCGACTTACGACGCCCCGACTTACGACGTTTCAGACTTACGAACGCATCTCATTATAACAAATAAAAAAAACTTTTTAAAATAATAAATAAATAAATGTACAGTACTGTCCAGTTACCAAGCACTTAGCATATCCTAACATAGTTGAGGAGTGAGTTGAATTGTCTCCCTCCTCCCTAGCAGGCTCCATTCACATAAAAGGAGCTAGCTCCCTTTATGTGAAAGGGAGACAATTCAACTCACTCCTTCATCTTTAAAAACTGTGTTATGATAGGCTAAGTGCTTGGTAACTGTACAGTACTGTACATCTATTTATTTATTTATTTATAAAAACAAAAATATATATATTTTTTAATTTTATGTGATCCTACTTGTGAATTTTCGACTTACGGACGGCCCGTAGGTACGGAATTCGTTCGTAAGTCGGGGACTACCTGTATATATAAATAAAATGATGCAATGTAAAGGGAGAGACATGAAACAGCCAAAGTACAGGCAGCAGAAATACAGGTGTGTTCAGTCCTCTTTTCATTTCATTTCTCACTTCTCGCCACTCAGTCAGAACTTGATGTCTTGAGTCAGTTGTACATTGTGCTTCTTCTTCTTTAAATTTATTGGCAGTTGGCAAGAAAGTTAGGTGAGCATTACCGCCACCAACTGGTAAGGAGGGTGGACCATATGACTACATTGTGCTGCATTCAATGTTGTCGGAAAAAAGACGTTTGCGTTCATAATGTCCAGCTGGGGTGGCAAACAGGGTGGCAAGGCTCTTTGTTGGGGTGGCAACTGCCACCCCATGCCACCCCAGTAGATCCGCCCCTGTTCTGACTGCTGCTACAGACCGGTACATCTCATTCTGTTTTATATAGTGTTGCCAGGTGAGAAATGAAGGATTATCGTACTAGTGACATAAATAGCCTTATTGCACATGCCACTTTACCTCTATACCAATATCAACTACCTCATACATATAAGGTACTGTGAAAAAAACTTCATATGCTGTCACTTTATTACAAATGCCAATGTCAGAACCTTCATTTTATTTTATAGATATACTTTTTATACATTTATACTACAATGCAAAAACTCAGGCAGTATTACACTTTTATTATTTCATTTTATGCTTCGTATTTTTTGCCTTTTTCTGGATTATTGATCGTACATCGTACAGAGGGAAAAATTGTCGTACAAATATGATAATTATCGTACACCTGGCAACACCAAATGTCACTGTTTTATGATTCATTTGATTGGTTGTTCACACGCTGCAAAGAAGTTACGTTCGATTTCATTGGCTTTCCTGTAGCCAATGAAATCAAACCTAGCCATGCAGGTATGCCTTATCTGTGAGTGACACGAGTTTGAGTTTACTTCACAGCCGACTACTGTAGCAGTAAGAAATCTTATGAGCAGTAATGTCTGGGAGGAAACGCGTGCACGTTCAGTCAGAGTCAGAGGACAGCGACGAGACCGTTACACCTAATGTCAGAATCCATGAAACTCCCAAATGTGGTTCGTCACGAGTCCAAGCGAAACGGAGCCTCTCCAGTGGTTCTGGTGGATCCAGACGGAGATCTCACAGTCCGGCATCTGATGTAACGTTGCATCAAGTTTGGAAGTAAGTAGACATGATTTTTTTAGGCCATACATTTTTTTCATTTGTTGGATATGAGGACAAATTTGTGTTTAGCTTCACAGAGAAACTGATCAGTAGTGGCTCCTGATCTTGACACATATCCTGGAATGATTATATTTTATGTAATATTTTTCTTATGTAGCCTATTGTAATCAGTATGACCAAAACTAACATAAAACTATAGGGTGTTGCACCCACAAAAAATGACTAGTTTAACATTTTTCCCATTAACACCTTTGCAAATATGTGGATACCAATACTAATACACAAAGTAAATTATACTTTAACTTTATGCTTTATTCTTCAAAGTAGGATACGCAATTACCATATTTTTTGGACTAGGTGCACCAGATTATAAGGCTCAATATCAATGAAGGGGTCTGTTTTCATACATGAGGTGCACCGGATTATAAGGTGCATTATCAAAACAAAACAGATAAGTCAAACTTTATCCAACTCATTCATAATAAACACATCCAATCTGTTTGAGGTCAGTAAGCACAACCAGAATTAATACAGAAGACTCACTATCTTTTACTGTGTTAAACGTTATGAATTTCACAAATTGGGTTGAGATAAACATCCTGGATCGTCTAGACCTGGGGTCTGCAACCTTTACAATCAAAAGAGCCATTTTGTGCCTCCGGTCACTAAGTGTTCAGAGCTGCAACAACATGCTACAACTGTGGTTATCAACTGGTGGTCCATGGGCCACTTGAGCTTTGTTTGAAGGGGCTTTTGTGGCCACTAGGGGTGACATTATAAAAATCAAATAACTAATAATGTATATTTTTACAATTTAAATTATAAATTTTACAATTTAATACAAATGAAGAAATAAACAGTTAATTTTAAAGAGATGTTTTTTTATACTATTTTTTAATACTATGAACTATACAAACCTGGGTTTTTTAATTGTGGAAAAATGAATTAAGTACTGTATAGAAATAAAGCATAAAGTTAAAAGTTTTACTACTTGTACTTGTTCCAATATCCACATATTTGCCAAAGAAATGACATAAAAACTGCTGAATTTTTTTTTTTAAGAACAACCAATTTAGTTTTTGTCAAAGCTTGAAAGAGCCGCTGCAGAGGGACCAAAGAGCCACATGTGGCTCCAGAGCCGCAGGTTGCAGACCCCTGGTGTAGCCCACACACACCTCGCACTTGCACCATCGCTAGCTTTGTTTTCTGTAATGTTTTGATCCAGTTTGCTCAGCCATTAACTGAATGTTGCAAAACAACTGTAAATGTTTCAGGGCTCTGTCCAATGTACACAAAACGATGGACACGATGACAACGAAACTGGAAGGGCTTACTGAGGCGGTTGCAAAACTGGACGGGCTTCCTGAGGCAGTTGCAGAAATCAAAGGACTGGTAGCGGAAGGAGATGCAACTCGACACACGCCCACTTCATTACAACTCATCCCCAAGGCCCTGTCTGTAAGTTAGGGTTAGACTAGACTTAGCTTTTTTATAGTGGTTATGAAGGTTAAGTATTTTGTTTGAGACACTGTGACACACATTTCCTCTCTCATGAGCTGTTCTCTGTGATTTTTTTTGTTTCGTTTTGCTTTTGTGTTTTTATAGCGCGAGGTAAAAAGGATCCACAGGAGTCTGGAGGAGGAACGTAAATACAAGGGAAATGAGAGGTAAGATATTACGGTTATTTATTTCTTGGATCTAAGACCATTTACTGATGCTTTAGTAAATTGGCTCCCAAACTTTTCTGCAGCACCCCCTTTTCCACTCTTAAGGAAACTTTTGAGCCCCTCCAACCAGATATGTAAATACTCCATTTTCAAACTCCACTGAAGTTTATTTCACACCTCCACTTATTTTTATCAGTTGAACAAATTTTGTTAGGCTGAAATGACACCTTCAGTCTTTTTGTATTTATGCCCTGACAAAAATCTGTCCTTTTATGATAGCAGTGTCCAAGCATTTATTTTATATTAAGTGCCCAACCCCATCCCTCACCCCAATGTAGGAAACACTGCTTTAGTTTAAAAAATATCACTTTAACGAACTCCAAAACAAATTTTCACAGCAGCTGTTTGATATATCAAAGCTTATGATTTGTGATTCATTTCGGATGTCTGAAATGTAATCTGCAGGTTCACATCTGAACACAACAGTGAAGTCACAAACTCCGTGTCGCGGACAATCATGGATGACAATGAGGAATACGATGCATCTTTGATAAGAAGTAAGTTCTGATTTTAAAATTGGTTTTACCAGAGACACTAGGTTCATTTAAGTATAAGTTTACCACTGTGAAACAAAACACTGGCTTCTGTTTAATTCTACAAAAACCCTAACACTAAGGGCAGACAAACGACATATGTCACTTTTTGTGTTCATAGGAGCCTGCAACAGATATTATGAAAACATAAAGAGGGAGTCTAAGTTGACCGAGGACAATAAAATGGGAGAGGATCGGAGAACCAAAGCTCTCAACAACAGAAGGCACAGGGTGAGTCCATCTATCCATCCATCTATCCATCCATCTATCCATCCATCCATCTATCCATCCATCTATCCACTGTATCCATCCACTGTATCTATCTTATTCATCTATCTATCTTATCCATCCATCTATCCATCCATCTATCCATCCATCTATCCATCCATCTATCCACTGTATCCATCCACTGTATCTATCTTATTCATCTATCTATCTTATCCATCTATCTATCTTATCCATCTATCTATCCGTCCATCCGTCCGTCATCTAACCATCCGTAATCTATCTATATCTCATTACTTTTATTTATATATGATATATAAAATCAGGAAAAAAAGTAATTTCGTCAATAAAAGTTAATGTCAGTGGTTTGTAAAATATTTACATTTTTGAAAATGACAGATCAAATATTTTCTGTAAGTCTTCTCATGTCTTTTCATTGGCCTATGGCTAATATCATTATCAAGAATAACAAATATTTTGTCTTTTCTGTTGAAGCTCTTCAGTTCACGAAGATCCGTTGCGCGCGAGGTTCTGACTGACGAGGAGGTCAAATACCTTCATGGGGCGTCTGCATGTCTGATGAGTGACGAAGAGACAGACGGTGAAACCAGCCAGACGTGGAAAGTGTATCCACCTGAATGGAGGTCAACGCAGCTCACAGCCATTTTAAACAAGTGCCAGGACCAACTTGCCAAGCTGCAACAAACATCGAGCAGAATGGTACATAATAGGGTGGCCAGTGGAGTGTGCAGCCCGAGGCAGCCTCCAAAAGGCATAGACAAAAAGTATTTGAAATGAATACCCTGATGCATGCTCAATAATCCAGGTAGATTGCTGGTATCACTCAGCCCTCTGTGAATAGCAAACAACCATCAGCCTAACGATCAATCGTTAGGCTGATGGTCCTCCTTGATCATGTGAGCAGCTGGTTTCGGCTGTCATCAGCCAACTGGTTGTGTAACACTGTGAGAGGGTGCTATTTATAAGACTGAGCTGAACCCAGCTTCTCAGACTGAGGAAGTCTTTCGGACGAAAGACGAACGTTTCTACAATTTTTTTTGCTTTGTGTTTTTTTTTTTGAATGTCCAGAGGACCAGACTTAGCTTTTTTAGATATTTGAAATGAAAATTTGTTTTTTGTGTGTTAATAAAAATCTTTTAACAAAATCTTAGTTTTTTATGTATATGATATTAATGTGCCGTTAGGTATAAAATACCTGATTTACTGAACTGTTCATTTAATCTAAGAGCTAATATGTGACCCATCTTATCGAAGTGAGGTATTGAGTAACATATTTGCAAAAATGGCGTTTTATAAAAATGTTATGAATAAATGTCCTCTCCTCTTCCACCATAAACCTCAGCACTGGCTCTCCTCAAGGATGTCTAGGAGAAACAAGAACCTTAACAGAAAGGAGGAAAGATAAATACCCGGTAACACAAATAAGATTTGGACACACGGGACTTAATTATTCATTATTTCAAATAATGAAGCATAACACTGGAAAATGTGAGCACTGTGGACAAGATGATACAATACAACATGTTATACAGGAATGGCAAAAATATGAACAAGAACTTAAATATATGAAGAGAATTTGAAAAGAAAAAAGTTGTAACATATTAGATGCACCAGAACATAAATTAGAGAGCAAACATTTCCAAACTTTAATTAGATGGAGGATAGAGGATAAGAAAATAGCCAACTTTAACCCAATTTCTGTTATTCCTCCATGGCTTTTCCCTAAGATAAATTAAAATATAAGATTACTTAAAAAGAAAAATATTTGGAATATACCGGTAATAGAAATAGGGGTAAAAACTGATGAGTATTTAAGCGGATCATATTATAAATATCTAAAAATTTATACAGATGGATCCAAAAATCTTAAAGGATGTGTGGGAATAGGGGTATAGACACCAGAGTTTAAAATTCACATTTCTGAAAGACCATCAGATCATCTTTCAGTTTTCACAGCATAAAAGATGGCAGTTACATTAAGTTTACAGTGGGTGGAAGAGGTGAGACCAGACAGGGTGGTGATATGCACAGACTCAAAAGCAGGCTTAGAAAGTATTTTTGGGAAAAGGAAACGATAGGAAAGACTTACTATTTGAAATGCAACACAGTATTTAGATTAAACAGGTGGCATTGATGTCTGGTTTTGCTGGGTACCAGCTCATGAAGGGGTAATAATAGGAAATGGTAAGGCTGATAAATTAGCAAAAAGGGCTTTAGAAATGAAAATAATTGCAATTCCTTTTGGGAAAGCGGAAGGGAAATCACTTGTAAAGAATAAAGAACAGGAAAACTAGCAAAAAAAAGGTGGAATGAAGATCAGAAAGAAAGAAGTTTATATACAATTCAAAAGCCAATAGCAATTAGGAATATTAATATGAGAAACAGAAGGGAAGAAACCATAATGGCCAGATTGAGAGTAAGTCATACCAATTTAAATGATATTTTATTTTTAATAGGGAAGAAAAATGATAATAAATGTGAAAGATGTGGAGAGAAAAACTGTAGAACACATATTGATGAACTGTAAAACATAGGACTATGAAAGAGAATTTAAAAAGAATGGTTGAAAGGACAGAACAAGAATGGAGTCTTATTTTAATTTTAATTTATTCATTTCAGATAAAAAACAAAACTATTTACAAAACAACGAGAAATAAAACAATACATGAAATGCAAGGAAGCATAAGAATAAAATCATATATCTGCCCCTTCTCAAACAATTTTTTTCAAACACTCGATTCAAACAACAATCACATATAAATAATATAACATGATCAATAACTCATCACACTAACCAAATATAAGAATTAGGATATAAACCAACTTATGAATATTTATTCAGTAATCTAGTTTTAATCTTTTTCTTAAATATAGGCATTTACTGTGCAGCTTTAGTATCATTGTGCAAACCATTCCACAGACCATTTCCCTTGAAGGAAACGTAACAGATGTGTATAAAGTAAGGAAATCTTAAAAGTACAAGATTAATGAATAGAATTTAATAGATGTAGTAGGGAAATGTTACAGACTCAAAGAAGGCATTCAATACAGGAGCAACTGAACTTGATTTTTATTTATTTACAAATAAAGTCCAGTTGATCTTGTATTGAACGCCTTCTTTGATTTTATCATGTCCTGGATGACTGAGAATCTTCACCAGCATATTGGACTCATGTACAGTAGGTGGCGGAATGCATCTTAAGTTGCTTGCGATCCGTCATTAAAGAAAAGAAGAAGAAGAAGCGCGCTACGTAAGCAGAATCCTGATCCACACTCCTTACCAGTTGGTGGCGGTAATGCACCATTAAGTTGTTTGCCAACCGCCAAAAAAACACCACAAGAAGAAGAAGAAGAAGCGCGCTACGTTCAAACCCATAGATATCATGTATATATGATATCTATGTTCAAACCGATTACTTGAACACATGCGTTCAAAGTTCTATTTCCTCTCGGTCTCAGCGCTCAACTGGCTGGACTAAGCTTGCCTTTCATTAGACGTTGACTGGACGAGTTGACATTCAGCAGTAGAAGGTAATCGGTTCTTTTTTAGTTTATTTTAATTTCTTTAGAAGTTTTACCGGTAGCTTTGTTCACTTCAATTGACAAAAAAGCTAACGTGAGCTAAAATGCAGCTGATTTGAGAATAAAGCGCTGCATGTTTGAAGATAAATTCTTCTAGTAGGCTATTTATAAGCCATATATGCAACGAGGTTTGTTTTTTGTTTTTTTTTGGGTGGGGGTGGGGGGGGTGTCTTGCTTAAAGTTGTTTGAATTGTTTGATGAATTTTTCAAGGAGACAAAAACAGGCATGCACTGACCAGCAACAGAACAATGTATTGCTGAACAGTATTTCGGTAACATTAATGTTTTTGTGGATTTTACAAAAACATTTTGGACTTTATTTGTTACAGAAAACATTTCACCCTCGGGCTTTTTCAATTCAAAGGAGATAAAGCCCTTTGGATAGAAGGTGAAACGTTTTCTGTAACAAATAAAGTCAAGTTGTTTTTGTATTGAACGCTTGTTGTGATTTTATCATGTCCTGGATGACTCACTCAGCATATATTATTTTGCAGGTGGTCATCAGTCCTCATGAGCGCCATCTACTGGTGAGCATGCATCAGAGCATCTACTGGTAGGTTTAATTCATTCATTCATTCAACCTTTATTTAGTCAGGTAAATCTTTTGAACCTCATGGGCTCATTTATGAAAGCGACCTGCTAAAACTAAAGAACAATGAACAGCAATGGTAGAATTTCCTTAAACAATAAACAAACAAACAATAAACAATAGAAAAACAAAAGAGAGAAAAAAACATTTTTTTTTTTAACAAAGCATAAAAAAACTAGCAAAACATTATAAGGTAGACGTATAAAATCAAAGACAGGAACAAATCTGCATTGGTTTCTGCCAGGATTCCAACAGATTCTGAAAACCATTTAGAGAAGTCAAGGTCGAGAGCTTCAGATCTTTTTGTAAGATATTCCATGAAGCAGGAGCAGAATAGGAGAAGGCCCTTTTTCCAAGTTCAGTCCTCACTGACGGAACACTGCAGGTAATCATGTCCTGAGAGGCACGCTTTAGCTCAGGGGTGTCAAACTCATTTTGATCTGGGGGCCGCATACAGCTTAATCTGATCTCAAGGGGGCCAGACCAGTATACTCATTCCAAAAGTCCACTTTTTTTCTTTGTATTAGTGCAAAGAATAAATGAATTATAAAAATATTTACATTAAATTAATTGTCCTTTTACACTTTTACTCAGTTTAACATTTGTGCATTACACATTAAAAAACTGATCAGTCATTGCACGTTTTAAAACATTTAGTTGTAAAAACTGTTTGTTAAATACCCTGATGCATGCTCAATAATCCAGGTAGAAAAATCTAAAAAAGCTAAGTCTGGTCCTCTGGACATGAAAAAAAAAAACACAGTTTTGTTAGAACACTAAAAAAGCTAAGTCTGGTCCTCTGGACATTCAAAAAATAATGTTTTATTTTATTTTTTGATTGTCCGGAGGACCAGACTTAGCTTTTTTAGATTTTTCTACCTGGATTATTGAGCATGCATCAGGGTATTTTGTTAAAACACTTTCCTGCATGTTAAAAATGCTTGATCAAACACATCAAAATTTAGAAATGAATGAATTTTAAATCCATTTTCCACATTTAGGAAGCAATTGTGAACACATAAATTGAGCTTTGAGCGTAGCTGTTTTATTAATGTTCATTAGTGAAACCTTGCTCAAAGGTAGGTAGTCATAAACATGGACATTTTTGCAGCCAGTCCTGTCTGTTTAGGATAGTGTGGTAAGAGATACTTGTAAAATGTGCCAAGCCCACAGAGGCAAATTTGTCCTTCAATTCTACATCACACTGCAAATCAATGATTTCAAGTTGCATGTCAACAGCCCATCAGAAGCTCTGACTGAGTAGCTATGTTTCCATCCAATTTAAATTCGATTTTTGAGCGAATTTTAGAAAATTTCGCTAAAATGTAAATTAAAATTATGAGGATCAGAAGTGTTTCCATTAACTGGCTTGAAGCGCATCTGCAATGCCACGCAAAGCGTCTCTACGTCAGACGTCAGCGTCATTACGTCACACGTCAGCGCCATACGTCAGACGTCAGCGTTACGCACTTCCACAGTAAACAGGAAGTAGCGTTTGAAAACAGACATCTCGGCAAAATGGAGAGAATATTTCAGGTATGTGTTGCTATCGGGCAAGTTGTATTTATTCTGTCATGCCAACTAGTTTTAGCGATGTTACATGTTGTCCGGAGCGGAAACAGCTGATCAGTCACGTGACGTGAATGTTCGCTGCGGCAGAACTGAGTCGGCTAATCTGTTTCCATCTGTCGTTTAGCCGACTCAGCTCTGAATCGACTCCCCAAAAACTACCTCAAGCGAGCGTATAAACTTTAGAGCGACTTAGAGGAAGTTAACTCGAATTATGCCGTTTCCATTTAGCTTTTCTGATGCGATGCTTCATAATGCGCACCTAGAAACCTTGATGGAAACACGCCTAAAGTGGTGAGAGAAAAACTGCAAATTCTGTCTGGAGTTCGCCTTTGTGGTGCCGAGACAACTGCAGCTTCGTGCACTCGTCCCATCTTTTAAAACGTGTCAATAAAGATATTCTATTCTTCTAAAGACCTGAAATCGTTTCTCAAACTCCCTCAACAACCCTGAAATCTTGTTTTTGTACTGTTTCACATCAGGAAGAAGGCTTGCTGCACACATGAAGACAGGGAAAATGAGCAGCTCTGTTTACTGTCTGCTACGGCTCCCAAACTAAAACACATACAGCGCCCCTGGGTCCTAGAGGCAGCCGGATTGAGTAGGACAACATAGGAACTGACTAAACCACAGCGCCTTTAGCGGACAACATAGGAACTGCAGATTTTTAAGAAAATAGCGTTTATTCTTTTTATAATAATTCAGATTAATCTGCGGGCCAACTAAAACCCCCTGGCGGGCCGGATGCGGCCCACGGGCCGCATGTTTGACACCCCTGCTGTAGCTGCACTCACGCAGAGACATGTAGGAGGAGATGTATGAGGGCAGCAGACCAAGAAGTGATTTAAAGATGAAAATGTACCAGTGGAAGAGTCTGCCATGTACACTGTATTTCTCTCAGTAAAACTGTTCCAATATGTAGCAACCCGTTTGTTTTTAGCTCAATTAGCATATGCTCATGTGTACGTAAGCCATTTTATTGAAAATGGACACACTAATTTTTCTTTAAATCACCTGTGTAGGAGTCCAACGCCTCCACAGAAGATCCCTCGTGTTCAGGACACCAAACTTGGAAGATGGGCATTCCCATTGCCTCAGGATGGTAAGTACCGGTATTGATCAGTTAGCAGTGAGACACTTGAAAAAATTATCAACCAGCTACCTTGCTGTTGGAGAGATAACTATTTTAATCAAGAAATGTGTGTTTTTGTTTTGCTTTTTCCATCAGTGTTTCAGCGAAAAGTATTCAACTTCTTTACTGAGCTCCAAGAGGATGGAGGATTTTGCGAGAGAGGGGCGCCTCTGTCTCCAAAACATTTGCTGAGCTTCAGAACAAAGTCCATCGCAGAGTGCCCAGTGAGAAATGCAACCTTAGGCTGACCTTCTTCTTCTGGCTTTTCCCTTTTCAGGGGTCACCACAGCGAGTCATCCTCATCCACCTCACTCTGTCCTCTGCATCCTCTGTCCTCACTCCAACTACTTCCATGTCCTCTCTAACTGCATCCATACATCTCCTCTTCTTCTCCTCTTTGTGTGTGTGTGTGTGTGTGTGTGTGTGTGTGTGTGTGTGTG
>JBBPBX010054036.1:0-12003 GCA_038048925.1 Garcialebias charrua
TGATGTGTGGGCTGCAGGACCAGCGCTCCCTGTTTTTATTTTATTTTTTAGAACTTTTCATTAACATATACACACAGAACAACGCTGCAGCTGCCGGCTCGCGCCTTTTTTCCCCCACCCGACCTGTTAATCAATGCAGTAGGCGTGTCAGCAAATGACCAATCAGCGACCTCAATTTGTCCCGTAGGTAAACGCTCTGCCCTGCAGCTGCTCAAATGACGTCAAGAATTTGGTGCGAAAACGCAAGAATGAAAGCGAGAACGAACGCTGAGCTGTGCGGGTGAACTGCCTGCGCAAAGTACGCACGCACGGACATGCGTATGGCCGTACGCAGAGCTATGGGGGAGCCTTAAGGTTGACACTGTGGACTACCACAAGTAACTGGGGGTCCATCTGGACTGGAAAGCTAACACCAACACCCTCTATAAGAAAGGGCAGAGTCGCCTTTTTCTTCCGAGGAGACTCAGGTCTTTTAATGTCTGCAGAACCATGCTGCAGATGTTTTACCACTCAGTGGTCTCCAGTGTCTTCTTCTATGCAGCAGTGTGCTGGAGCAGCAGTGTGAAGAAAGCTGAAGCCAACAGACTTGATAAGCTCATCAAGAGAGCTGGCTCCATTCTGGGAATGGACCTGCAGTCACTGAAGCCGTTTACGCATTTGCCGGCCCTCCCCGGTCCCGCTTGTCTCTGGTTGGCCCAGAGCCAGCTCTGGCCCGCCCTCGTTGATTGCGCACTGTCCGGAGAGCAAGCCTTGAAGTGGGTGGGGTGTTCACTTGACGTGGGTGGGGTATTCACTTGACGTGGGTGGGCAGTTCTTACCGAAAAGCTCAGAATGCGAATTTTTGGAAAAAACGAAATAAATACTGAGTTTTCATGTGTTTTTTCACTACAGTTAGCAAGTTAAGCATATAAACACACGTTTCCGATCATTTTTATGCACTCAAAAGTAGTTTTTAGATGAAAATAGAGTGTTTTTAGGTGCGCTGGCGAAATTTACGAGCGGACTTCCGGGTTGCGAATTTTTGGAAAAAACGAAATAAATACTGAGTTTTCATGTGTTTTTTCACTACAGTTAGCAAGTTAAGCATATAAACACACGTTTCCGATCATTTTTATGCACTCAAAAGTAGTTTTTAGATGAAAATAGAGTGTTTTTAGGTGCGCTGGCGAAATCGCAGTTGATGACTCAACACGCAGCTAGTCACGCCCTCTGGTCTCGCCCCTACACGAAGCAGTCCAGCCCCTGCTGCAAACAACGAATCAAATGTGAGCAGTAAATGACGTGAAACTGGGCCCGTCGGGCCGCGGTCCGATGGAACCACGGTGGAGATGGTTCCAAAACGAGGGCGGAGCCGGGGAAAAAAAGGAAAATGCGGACACGCTGAACCCGGGTTAGAGGGCGGGGCGGGGCCACCCGGGCCTTTAAGGGCTGGTCAATGCGAAAACGGCTTGACAGAGGTGTCTGAGCAGAGGATGCTGAGGAAACTGCTCCATATCCTGAACAACACATCACACCCCCTGCATGACACCCTGGACTCTTATCGCAGCACCTTCAGTCGTAGACTGAGACCACCGAGGTGCTCCACAGAACAACACAGCAAGTCCTTCTTCCCTGTGACTATCAAACTTTACAACTCCTTCCCCTTTCTGTACATAGGACAATAAAATGAATCCTGTACTACAATAAACACGTTAATGTTTCTGTCTGCACCTGATCTGTTTTAGACCTTAATTGTTGGTGTTTTTATATTCTCTGTTATTGTTTTTACATCTTGTGTGATTCTTGTGTATGTTTCTTTGTACTGAAACTCTGGCACAACAATTTCTTGTGGGATCAATAAAGTTCTGTCTTTTCTTATTATCTTATCTTATTTTAGACGAAGAGAGGCAGGTGAAATGACATGCAGAAGAAGCATGTCCATGAAGTTCTGACCTTTCACACAATATCTGCCACATAGCCTTCAAGACAGTTCTGACTGGGGGCAATGCACAAGACAGGGTGTCAGCAGGTGGTAAAAGACAAAAGCTATGCAATTTTCATCACACACCCATATAAGCTAGATGTAAGACTAGAGTTATAAACCAGCCTTTAGTCAGGTCGCTGTCCTTGCGTGCCTGAACGCCAACAGTTTGGTGTTTATTTTAAAGTGACTCAACAATCATTTCTGATATGGTTAGTGTTTATACACTCTGCTATCTCCCATTTGTGTCAAACTATCAGAGATCAAATCCCGGCTGTGGTCTCTGACATGGAGCAGGGTGACATTTTCCTTGATGATCTACCCGAAAGCAAACAGATCAATAGATTTTCAGTGTCACTTTTCACTGATTTGATCTTGTAACAGAGGTAACATGCAGCATGAAGCAGCACAAACACTGCTTTTTCCAGACTGTAGGTGGTGATAAGGGTTAGAGGTCAAATACCCAGAAAGAATAACTGTGGAATAACTACAGCCAACATTTTGATTAACGGCACTGCCTTTAAAACTCAGATACAGGGTGACTTTGCATGCCTTATCTGTAATTTTAGTTTCATACCTGAAAGACAATGATCATAGTGAGGAAGAGGTAAATGGCTGACATGAACGGCGATAAGTCTTTCCCTTCAGGACTTAGAACATCAAACACTGGTCTCTTATCTCCATACTGAAACATCCACAGCCCATGACCTAGAACAGCAACCCCACAAGGTCAGCAAACTTTAGAATGAGAGGATAAAAATAATAATATACATACATGCATACATGCATACATACAGTGGGGAAAATAAGTCTGATTGCTGATTTTTTTCAAGTTTTCCCACATAAAAAATGGAGAGGTCTGTAATTTTTATCGTAGATAATTAATTTGCATTTAATTGCATGAAACAAGTATTTGATTACCTACCAACCAGCAGGAATTCTCTCTCTCACAGACCTGTCAGTTTTTCTTTAAGAAGCTCTCCTATTCTGCACTCATTACGTGTATTAATTGCACCTGTTTGAACTTGTTACCTGTCCACACACAATCACACTCCAACCTCTCCACCATGGAAAGGACCAAAGAACAGTGTTTTTCAACCACTGTTCCGCGGCACGAGTGATCGTCAGGTGTGCCGTGGAAATTATCCAATTTCACTTAACTGGTCTAAAAAGATTTTTTGAAAACGAATTAATTACAGTATCTGCGTTCGGCCGTACGCCGCTCTACGCCGTTCATACGCAGAGGCACACGCGTATCCCCGCAGGGCACAGGGCAAAGCTCAATTTTTACGACCGCGAACGCAAGCGCGTTGTCGCGCAATAAACTGCCTGGCGCCGGACTGTTTTGTATGCGACATAAATATATTAAATTCCCCTTCTTCATCGCTGATCTGACCTTTTCTTTTGTTTTTTTTGCCAGAAGTCAAGTGATCGCTTCCTCCTCTGCTGACTCCATGACTGAAATGATGAGGAAATGAAAGAATTTGTCATGAGCGAATTAAACTCGGGTCCAACGTGGCTGCGCGAGGTTCTGCAGATTTCCTGTCTGATGTGTGGGGTTGCAGGACCAGTGCTCCCTGTTTTTAGTTTATTTTTTAGAACTTTTTATTAACATATAAACACAGAACACCGCTGCGGCAGAAGCTGCCGGCTCTCGCCTTTTTTTTCCCACCCGACCTGTCAATCAATTCAGTAGGCGTGTCAGCAAATGAGACAGTACAGTGAGAGTTACATTTCGTTTGGATTTACTTTTACCGGGGACGCAACGACACCGACTCCGTTGTGCTTGGTATGCGGTGAGAAGCTGTTTATTTCATTCCTATTCAAGACACTTTGATAAGAATGACTATATATTTAATATAGGTGGATACAGAGTATCTTTGTTTACAATTTTGGTTGGTGGTGTGCCTCGTGATTTTTTCAATGAAAACACTGTGCCTTGGCTCAAAAAAGGTTGAAAAACACTGGTATTAGGACACCAGGCACAAGATTTTAGACCTGCACAAGGATGGGGTGGGCTACAGGACAACTGGCAAGCAGCTTGGTGAGAAGACAACTGTTGGCGCAATTATTAGAAAATGAAAGAAACGCAAGATCTTCCTCGGTCTGAGGCTCTATACAAAATCTTGCCTTGTGGGTTAAGGATGATTCTGAAAAAGGTCAGGAATCAGCCCAGAACTACACGGGAGGACCTGGTCAACGACCTGAAGAGAGCTGGGACCACAGTCTAAGAGGAACATTAGTAACATGACATGGTTTAAGATCCTGCCCGGCACGAAAGGTCCCCCTGCTCACGACAACACATGTCCAGACCCGTTTGAAGTTCACCAGTGACCATCTGGATAATCCAGAGAAGGTATGGGAGAAGGTCATGTGGTCAGACGAGACCAAAATAAAGCTTTTTGGTATCAGCTCCACTTGCTGTGTTTGGAGGAAGAAGAAGGATGAGTACAACCTCAAGAACATTGTCCCAAATGTGAAGCATGAGGGTGACAGCCTACATCCAGGCTGTCATATTGTTAAGTTTGCAGATGATACAGCTGTGGTGGGATGCATCACAGATAATGATGAATCCAGCTACAGACAGGAGGTGGAACATCTGGAGAGCTGGTGCAAAGAGAACAACCTTCACATGAATGTGAAGAAGACGAAGGAGATGATTGTGGACTTCAGAAGGAACAAACACACCCACACCCCACTGTATATAGGTGGATCTGCGGTGGAGGTGGTCTCCAGCTACAAATACCTGGGTGTACACATGAATGATAACCTCAGCTGGAGCAACAACACCACCAGCCTGATCAAGAAAGGTCATCAGAGACTCTACTTCCTCAGACGGCTGAGACGAGCCGGTCTGAGAAGCCCAGTCCTCACCTCGTTCTACAGGTGTGCAGTGGAGAGCGTCCTGTGCTCCAGCATCAACGTGTGGCATGGAGGCTGCACAGTTGCAGAGAGAAAAGCTCTGCAGAGAGTGGTGAAGGCTGCACAGAAGTCTGTGGGAGTCAGTCTCCCCACCATCACAGACATTTACACCTCCAGATGCAGAAAAAGAGCCACCTGCATCATGAAAGACCTCACTCACCCAGCACACTCACTCTTTGCACCACTCCCCTCGGGACGGAGGTTGAGGAGCATCAAATGTAGAACCACTAGACTGAGGAACAGCTTCTACCCTGAGGCTGTCAGACTCATGAATAAATAAATAATAAGAATAAACACTGCAAAATGTCACATCATACTGATACTGATCTGTTTCTTGTTGCTGCGTTCATCTGTGACCATCTGCTCATGTTCGTGCTGCTGTTTATAATGATGTTTTTCTACTACATTAGGGCTTAGTGTATTACTAGCTGATGTGATGTCTCTCTTAGTTAATCCTAGATGTTATTATTGTATTTCTCTTGCATTTGTTGTTGGATGTAACTGGGACCCTGTGTACATAATCTCGTTTTCAACACATGTACTACATGCGGTGCAAATGACAATAAATTCTCTCTGACTCTCTGACTCTGACTCTCTGATACTTTTCTGCCAAAAGGACAGGACGACTGCACCGTATTGAAGGGAGGATGGATGGGGTCATGTATCGTGAGATTTTGGCTAACAACCTCCTCTAAGAACATTGAAGATGGTTCATGGCTGAATCTTCCAGCATTACAATGACCTGAAACACAACCAGGGCAACTAAGGAGTGGCTACATAAGAAGTATTTCAAGGTCCTGGAGTAGCCTATCCAGTCTCCAGACTTGAACCCAATAGAAAATCTTTGGAGGGAGCAGAAACTCAATGTTGTCCAGTGAGAGCCCCGAAAATTAAAAGATCTGAAGAAGATCTGTGTGGAGGAGTGGGCCAAATTCCCTGCTGCAGTGTGCCCAAACCTGGTCAAGAACTACAAGAAACATCTGACCTCTAACTGCAAACAAAGGTTTCTGTACCAAATATTAAGTTATATTTCAATATTTATTTCATACAATAAAATGGAAATTATTTAAAAATCATACAATGTGACTTTCTGGATTTTTTCTTAGATCTTGTCGCACAGTTGAAGTGTACCTACAATAAAAATTCAAGACCTCTCCATTCTTTGTAGGTGGAAAACTTGCTAAATTGGCAGCATATCAAATATTTATTTTCCTCAAAGTATGTACGGTATGTTTGTGTATACATATAAATGCTTCACAAAACAGAAATCCACCCACAATTTTTTTTATTTCAAGGAGACTTTCAAAACTAAATTTGCTTGCCACCCAAAAGAAATGTTCAAACTGCTGATTTACATACCAATGGCAGCAAACAGGCACATAACGAGCAGGATGATGACACACCAGAACACATCCACATTCATTTGTCTCTCCAGCTTACTGCGCTTGTAACGTGGTCCATTGTTGTTCAGCATGGCTTTGGTCTCATGACCTGCAGAGAAACATGGCACCTTAATCACGGGGTCTTGCATGGTCTGAGACACATGGACAACATGGATACTATAGAAGCTGACCTGCGTAAATTACTATTCCTACGGCTTCCTCTGTGTTGCGGATAGTGCATCCTCGCAGGAGCAGGTTGTCTTTGTAAAGTGCATCTCTTCTGCCATTTTGATGAATTCTGTCAATTCGGAGGATGCAGAAAACAAATAAGACAAAAAATATGGAGATACTGTACTAAGAAAAATATCAGTTTCTTTTTAAATAATAAAAACTCACATCAATTTTAGTTTGCCAAGCGCTTCAGTCATTCAAAGTCTAAAGCATCAAGGTACCAACTGGACCAGAGGCCTGATACCTCAAAACAAACCCTCGCTGATACAGAACAATTGACCAGACTACTGCTCCTCGGAAAAACTGAGCTGAAACATCAGATAATTCACAGTCTCAACATGGACCCTCGACCCTCACTTAAGACTTGTCAGTTTAAAGGGATATTACAGTTTTTGGAAGTGAGGCTTTGCAAAAGCCTGATTTAAAAAGACTGGATAGAGCTCACCAGTTTCATTCGGTAAGGCCATGTTGCACAAAGACAAAATTCAGTTCATAACCAGAGAGCATGCCCTTCAGAATATGCATTTTAACAAAAGTGAGATGTTCAACATTTGTAAACAAGAAGACAATAAGATTAAAGGTTACAAATGTGAGTGAAACCCTTCTGTAACCTTTAGTTGGGAGCAGAACTTGGTCACCTCTGTTGTAGTGTCACCTATCAGCATGTTTACCAAAAGGACGGTTCATCCTTTGGCCCTTGACACCAAGCCAACTGACACATCACCACCATTATAGATTAATAAGAACGTCCCAGAGCTCAAAGCAGCAGCTCAGCAGAGTTCACAGCTTCCACTGTTCGAGATATTGATAACAACCTGTGAGACAGAGTGCTTCCTCTCCATGTAGGGAAGAGAGATTAAACTGGGTGTCATTGACTGTAATTTAATAAAGCAAAGCTGAGCCAAGACACTGTGCCCTGTGCTCCACTGTAGCCTGGCAACTGAATACCTGCAGGATCTGGTCTCTTTCTGAGCAGAGAATACGTGTCAGAAGTGGACAAGTGCGAGTCAACCTCAGACGAAACTTCCTATCTTTTGATCCACTCACTCACAAGACTCTTTCACAAAACAGTTGTGCAAAATGGCTGCAAAGTCCAGTTTGTCTTTATGCTGCCTCTGGCCATTCATAAATCACAGATGGAACTGTCCACATCCTGCAAAAATGTGATCTCCCAGAAATGGAACAAGCCTTGCCAAAGCAATAGAGGGGTGGAGCAGAAATCAGCTGGGTTGACATGGATGGAGTGTAACATGTTACATGTGTGACAGACGTCTCTCGTTTTTTTTTTCTTCCAAATATGACATACAAGCAAGCAACTCTCTTTGTAGTTCATTTTGTTTTTTCCAAACTAAATACAAAGGTGCTGTGCATCATTATTAATCTTTTTAATAAACCTGTTTGTTGTTGTTTAATCTCGCAACCAGGTGGTCGTACAAATAGGTCATTCCTTCATCACATTACTGCATTTCAGCCAAGCCAGCTTATCGTTTCACATGTCAACCTTAGCAGCTCTGTCACTACCTTGTTTCACGACACAAAGGTGGGCGGGCTTCAACTACCCTCCCTGCCTCAGTCCATTGAGAAATCACACTAATGCCTGGTACCCACCTAATTTCTCAAAACGCTCCTGCTGCCCCCTTTTGGCCGCTTGTCACGTTCCCACAAAGCCACTGAAGACCGTCTGATGACGCGCACTGGGGGGAGGCAGAGGGGAGGGGGTCTAGATCGTTTTCCGGGTCAGTTGTGGTGTACTGCAGCTCCGACAGTCTTTGTTGAGATTAAAACTTTTTTTAATGTTTGGGGTGATCGTACACTGGAGCGGACAGCAGCAACTGTAAAAATGTCACGTTTCTTACCGGAGTTTGGTTCCAATTCATGGAGGCTCGATCGGGTAAGTTTAAAAAGTCCAAAAAAAGTCCCGTTGTCGTTGTGTCATCAGTGAGCAGAGGCACTCCCGACTGTTTGCTGGACGCGTCGAGCCACCAGAGATCGAATTTTATGACGTTGGCGACTCGACGCGTAGGTTGCTTTGGACGCGCGCGTGCGCGGAGAGGAACTGCAGCGTGCCGCCGCTTCAAACACTCAAAACGCGCCGCTTCACGATACGCCGTGCCTCGACGCGTCTCCACATAGACTTTCAATGTAAACCGGCCGCTTCCGCCGCCCGACACGGGTCCAGTGGGTACCAGGCATAAAGCAGGGAGGAGGCATTTAAGTTCTGGCTTGAAGGGTTTTGTGAAATATTCTACCCAAACACAGATGCACACAACACAGCCTAATTACATGTCATGGTAACAGACTGGGAAAGATAAATCTAATAATTTAATTTAAGTTAAAAAGTCAGACACTTGACACCTTGACATCCACACATTTGATTTAAAGAAGACCACAGTGGTGGGCAGCCATCTTTCAACCAGCAGTACTCACATGTAGCCTCGAAACCTGTTCAGGTCATTGTTGGGTTTTTCACATTCGATGATGCTGTTGTACTTTACTGGATCAAATTCACAGTCCTGTTAACAAAACGCACACAGCTAACTACTACAGGCAGATTGGGCACTCCTAACATACTGAAAGTTTGATGCATTATGCGAACATGCAATGTACAGACTCTTGTTGCAGATATCAATCTCGTGAAAAAAAACTTTTGTTCCTTTAAAGTTAATGGAATGAAAGGTCAGCACAGTGGCTCAGTTGGTAGATCTGCTGCCTCTCAGTGAGAAGGTTGTCAGTTCAAACCCCAGCCCAGGACCTTTCTGGGTGGAGTTTGCATGTTCTCTCTGTGCATGCGTGGGTTTTCTCTGGGTACTCCGGTTTCCTCCCACAGACCAAAATCATGCATGTTAGGCTGATTGGTAACTCTAAATTGCCCCTAGGTGTGAGTGAGAGAGTGAATGATTGTTTGTCTCATTTGTCTCTATGTGTCCCTGTGATGGACTGGAGACCTGTCCAGGGTGTGCCCTGCCTCTCACACAGTGACTGCTGGACATGTGCACCAGCAACCCCTGCGACCCAAAAAGAAAGAAGCAGATAAAGATGATGGATGAAGGAATTAAAGGTTTTTGGTAAAGCGGTTTGCATGCCTGCAGCCCAGTAATTCTAAAATGTATTTTTCTTGAGTAAATCTATTAAAACAAATCTCAAATAAAATAAGATTACCATATGAAGCAGCTTTTACGCAACAAACAGGGTAGAAGGAAGAAATCCACTTTTAGATGCATTTCAGAGATGGAGGATTCTGAATCAGTTTTCAAATGTCAAAAATCTAATTAGCTAGTTTTAATCTGCGCAGCTACTTTAAGCAACCTGTAGTTGCTGTGTGACACCGTTAATCCTAAAGTTACTGTAGTACTAGACACATGTCATCAAGGAGACTTTACTGTGATTTACATCACACATGGTACAACATCAGGTGGAATGAAACTAGTTGCTCAGGTCCTAGTTAACCACAAGGATAAGAATGACACATTTCATATAAAATAAAAAGCAATCATAATTATTTTTAAGATAATTTAAATTATTATATAAAATTAAAATTAAAAATTTGTTTTTAAGTTCAATAAAAATTTTAATTTGCTGTTTTTTTTTTTTTTTACAGTTTTCATATTTTCTTGCCAAAACCAGATGTAATTTGTATATAGCTGTAATAATTTGCAGTAATCTTGTCTGTCTTTAGTATTGAATTCAAAAAGTTGATTTGTATATACATTTCCTGTGAAAAACAAGATGTCATTATAGTTATCTTTTCTTAGGTATTTTAAATGTTATAGTGAGCAGACTGGGATTATTAAGTTTTTTGACATTGTTGTGCACTCTTTGTTGGGCTTTAAAATATATAAATCAGTGTTTATTTATGTTAAAAAAACAACAACAATCATTTAATTTTCTAGATAACTGAAGTGCATCAATAGTCAAAGTCAAAGTCAACTTTATTGTCAGAACTGCAATATGTACAGGACATACACAGGATTGAAATTGCGTTTCTCTCAGTCCCTCGGTGCAACAGTAACCATTTAAACACTAAAACACTGAAACATTTAATAAACATAAGCATAAAATAGTAAAAGTGTAACACTGTCCTGAGTTTTTGCATAGTAGTATAAAAGTATGAAAATTTACACCAACACTAAAACACTAAACATTTAATGAACATAAGCATAAAATGAAATAATAAAAGTGTAATACTGTCCTGAGTTTTTGCATAGTAGTATAAAAAAGTATAAAAAGTATATCTATAAAATAAACTGAAGGTTCTAGCATTGACATTTGCAAAGAGTGGCAAAGCAGCATATGAGTTAATGTACACAGTATATGTATGAGGTAGTAGTTGATGTTGTGTATAGAGGCAAAAGTGGCATATGCAGTAAGCAGTGGTGGGCACCGCTAATTAAAAAATTAGTTCCACAATTTCTAAAACGCTTATTAATTTTTTTAGGTCCACAATTTCAAAAGCACAAATGTCTTATGAAAATTAGGGGAAGCTAATCTAATCCGCTATTTATATATTTCTATATTATATATATATATTTATATATAGCCGGCAGCGTTATCAATATTTGCACTACACTGCCAACTGAAAAGTAACAAAAATGATCCTAAAAGGATGAAATTACAAAAATCAAAGGATTTATTTAATACTTTACGTACATATATTCTATTCGGCCACGAAATTAACAAAAAATAGAATGATCTTTTAATCCCTAAAACCACGTTTAAATCTCAAATACACGGGTGTGTCGCCACCGCATTTATACATAGTAACCCAAATACATGAAACTAACGACTCGCCGTCGAATGGTCGACACAAAACGCACAATAAAATCATCCGGCCACGTTAATTTGGCTTGAAACAGCGGGGTTCTCTACGGATTTATCCATTAGTAACCCAAAACAACCAGCTGGACACAGAGTTCAGCGTCTATAGGTAGTCAACAGATTTAATGAAAAGTAACTAAAATACATAAAAATAACGACTCACCGTCAAATGGTGGACACAAAACACACAATAAAATCATCCGGCCACGTTAATTTGGCTTGAAACAGCGGGGTTGTCTGCGGATTTATCCAAGTACCCAGCACAACCAGCTAGCCACAGAACTAGCCCTCGAGTTCACGACTGACCCGGAAGATGTCAAGATGGAATAGTCCATTTTTAGTAGGGGGATAAAGAAATCGACCGTTTTTTTAATTGCGTATTTAATGATCGTTTTCATCGTAACTATAATTATTTTTATGTTAAATGTACATTAACAAGCAGGATCAATGTTAGTGATGTAGGTGACTGCACGGGGCGAGGCGGGGCCGGGGCCACTGCTGAAATGGGACCCCCAGGCATTTACCTACATGGTAGAGCCGAGTCTGTTCTCAGCTCTGCCCCCCTCACCCTCACACCCTTTCCTCCTCTCTGCTGTTTACGGTGGGGAAAAAGGTAAAACAAGCAGCATAAGAGCTTGTAAATAAGTTTATTGGTTTTTACTGATAGATAATTAGTTATTAGCGGTACTGCAT
>JBBPBX010054036.1:12728-23620 GCA_038048925.1 Garcialebias charrua
TTTTTCAGACCGATTACAAGTATTTCAGTTTGGGTATTGCCGATACTGCCAATAGCAAATAGTTAATCAGTTAGTAATTAAACATCACACAATGATTTTAAAAACACATTTCTTTTATGAGGAATACAGCAAATTGTCTGCTGTCTGAACATCACCTATGTCTATCTTAAAATATATCTAATCTATGGACTTTTTTGTTCATTCAACCTTTATTTAGACAGGTTAATCCCACTGAGCCTCAGGGACTCATTTACAAGAGACCTGATTTCTTAACAAAGAGTGATGACAACAATGAATAGCAATGCAATAGACAGTCATTATAAATAGGCATAGGTATACAAATTAAGTTTCTCTTTTTTGTTGTTTTGTTTTATATCCAAGGTTACTTGCAAAATTGAACTGGAAATGACACCCACATTAAAGCAGTAGCAGGCTGAAGTATTGTAACGTTTTTATGAGTATCAGTATGGGTACTTGAGACAGGTGTCAGTATTGGGATAACACTAGCCTGGTTAAAACCAGACCCTTGTCCTTCACTTCGCTTCGGACTAGGGTCTGGACTTTCTCCATAGAGAAACGATTCTTGCTGGAGGCGTGGCCTCTGCTGATGGCTGCTCTCCCGTGGTCTGCTGAACTTGACTTCAGCTCCGCCTCCTGCTGAATTTTCTCTCGCTTCCGTTGCATATTCTGTGTTTATATGTTAATAAAATAAATTAATAAAACCATGGATCGCTGGTCCAACACACCAGAAGACCAGAAAATCTGATGGGACTCGGGCAGCAACGAACACGAGTTTAATTCTCTCGTGACAACCTGAAGCATCAGCGGAGGGAGAGGAGGAGGAGGGAGCGAGCGATAACTTGACTTTTGGCAAAAAAACAAAAGAAAACTCCAGATAAGGGATTAAGAAGGGGAAATTAATACATTTGTGTCACATATAAAACAGTCCTGCATCGCTTTGAATGAGAACATGCGGCTGCTCGTTGGCTGCGCGCTCCCCCGTGGTCTTCTGAACTTGACTTCAGCTCCGCCTCCTGCTGAATTTTCTCTCGCTGCCTTTGGATATTCTGTGTTTATATGTTAATAAAACGTTCTAATAAAATAAAATGAAACCATGGATCGCTGGTCCAACACACCAGAAGACCAGGAAATCTGATGGGACTCTTTAATTCTCTCGTGACAACCTCAGTCATTTCCTTGTTCATTTCACTCAGCGGAGGGAGAGGAGGAGGGAGGAGCGAGCGATCACTTGACTTTTGGCAAAAAAACAAAAGAAAACTCCAGATAAGGGATTAAGAAGGGGAAATTAATACATTTGTGTCACATATAAAACAGTCCTGCATCGCTTTGCATCGCTTTGAATGAGAACATGCGAATGCTCGCTGGCTGCGCTGGGACAGGTGGGGGCGTGGGTTAGGGGCCAAAAACTCCACTTTCTGTTCTCTGATTGGTCCGGTCAAAAATCGGCCGGAGAAATCGTTGTCTATGGGAGAAATCCCAGTCTGTGCAGTGAAGGGAATCAGCCTAACAAGCCTGCCAATCAGCCAATCAGCCTAACAAGCATGTTTTTTGGTCTGTGGGAGGAAACCGGAGTACCCGGAGGAAACCCACGCATGCACGGGGAGAACATGCAAACTCCACCCAGAAAGGCCCCGGACCGGGATTTGAACCGGCAACCTTCTCGCTGAGAGGCAGCAGCTCTACCAGTTGTGCCACCGTGCTGCCCAATGTATACATTTAAGAAAAAGGTCAAAAAGGACTTGCTCAAAAACTATATATGATGAAGCTTAGTGTGTTTGTGTATTACAGTTAGAAAAATTAAGTAGAGTTATTCATTTTGTGATGTAGTTTGAAGGTTATCATTGGTTGAACAAACTGTGAAATAAGGGGCAGATATAATAAGATTTCATCTTCTTTCTGCTCCTTTCATTTTATCCTACTTGTATTCTTGTATCTGATGAAACTGTTTTGTATTGTTCTTTTAAAATGAATGAATAAACATCAAATCAAATCAAATCAACGGCCCAGTCAGAGTCCAGAACCTGAACCTGAAACCTTCAGAGAGCTGAGCAGAAACCTCAAAGAACTGAAGCAACAATGGAAAGAAGAGTGGGTCAGAACTCCTCCAGAACCAGGAGAGAGACTGATGAAGTCCTGCAGACTGATGAAGTCAGAGAACCACAGAGGATTCTGCTGCTGAAGGAGGTTCTGTTGGGTCAGAGGCACAAGCTGAGGTTAAATTTTAATGATTTTAGAACTTGTTAAAGATCATCCATCCAGCTAACTGTCTATCCATCCATCCATTCAGCTAAAAGTCTATTCATCCTTGTATCTGATGAAACTGTTTTGTATTGTTCTTTTAAAATGAATGAATGAACATCAAATCAAATCAAAAATAAGTCTGTATCTCTGTGTTTATCATTGTCCTGGCATTGTCTCCTCCTGTTGCCTCTGTCTCCTGAGTTCCTTGTGATTCCCTGAGTATGTAAGTTTGCTGCCCTGCGGACGCCATTTTGAAGAGTCCTAATGGTGAACTACTTTTTTTAAATCCAGCAGATTTGACCATTTCGTGAAACTCTCAAGCTCAGGAAAACTTGTGCTATAACGTCAGCTATGAAATATATTTTTTCTCAGCAAAGAAATAATTGTTTTACCGTGTTTTGTTGTAAAATCCTGGCTTCTTTGGCCGTCGCGGACGCCATTTTGAAGAGTGCTAATGTGGCGAAATTCTATTTTTAAATCCAGACGCGTCGCGTAGGCCCTGAGAAACATCCATAAGTTCACCCTCCATGTTAAAAAGTCTTCGTCTGACTCTTCGAAAACAAGCAATAAGGCTCCAGAGTAACACACTGGCTGCTAACTGCTAGAGAGAGAGCACACACCAAGAGACTGAGGGGGACGCTTTTTTGTGACGGACCACATCCGGCGCTGCTCGTAAATACGTTATTTCGTTTTTACTGATAGATAAATAGTTATTAGCGGTACTGCATTTTAAATAAAAATAGCATAAATCCGCTTATGAATTATAAAACTTAGTCAATCCGCTGTAAAGCTAACAGATTATTTAGCTACGCTAAAAGCGGATTAGCGCAATAGCGCTACCTAGCGGTCGGAGGCCCACCACTGCTAAAAAGAAATAAAGCAGTAAAACTGGATTAATTAAAAATTCCTAAAGAAAAGTGTCTGTGTCCTCAAGTTATATATGATTGCACATTTGTGAAACTATCGATACGTTTTCATCATTAGACATTGAAAGCTGGTCACTGAAGCTAAAGTGCTGTTTTTTTAGTTAATAAGATGCAGTTGTGGCTGCATAGAGGGCGCTAGGGCGCTGCCCCACCATGCACCATATTACTTTGAAGACATTAAAAGAAAAAGAAACGATAAAATAAAAATATTCTGAAATATATGTATACTGTATATTGTTTTATTTGTGTAAGATAAATATTTCAAGGTTAATGATAAGTAAAGTTGTTTCTATCAAAAACGTTGTCTCTGACTGATGAAATATTTCCACCATTGGGGCACAAGAATATTTCCCCATAGACTCTCGTTAAAAGTCATACATGCGCAATAGCTCCCCTTCCAGTACAAGAGATAGGAAGTTCTGGGGACACCACTCCTGCAATACGGGTGCACGGTACGGATCGTGCTTCCAATCCAGGTGTCATCGGAACAGATTTATTTTTTGTCCTGGAATAGATTGTGCAGTGACACAGCTAGGCTATGTTGCAGGTAGGTTTTAAGCCATTGAAAGCCTTTTATCTTATGCCTATGTTGCCATTTCTGACTGATATGCCTCTCAACCTTTACAAAGTAGATGTCTCTGTTTGTGAAAAAACATTCAGCTAACTATGTATTCTAAAAGTGAGAATTGATGAGTTTGTTTGATTGTTTGATTTTGGAGCTAGCATGCTAATGCTAGCCTCCAGATTATTGTATTGGACTCTGTGCTAAATCAGTGCTATTATACATTATTTGAATGTGTTTATAGATTTTTTTTATCAAACATTATAACTTTTCTATACTAAATGTCTGATGGTATTGTTCTACTATTTCTTAATACCTGCATTTTGCATTTTTAATGAAAGTAAACCTGTGGATGTGTGTCTGTGTGGGGGGTTATTTAAAACTTTTAGCCCCTCTGGAGAAAACTCCACCAGCTGCCACTGATGAGATGCTTTCATTGTTCAGCTTGTAAACTTAATTACCTGGAACTAAATAACAGCAACTCATTATTGCCCTTGGACATTTTTTTATTTTGTGTTTGATTAAAAGAGATAAGATTTTGTTTAAAAGTAAGAAAAACCCTCATTCTGTTTAAATTTGTTTTGCTGAAGTCATGAGATTTAGCATCAAATTGAGTGTTTTTATCATTTATGACCTTACCAGATTGACACTGTGGAGGAATCTGTACCCAGCAACTTTGTGCTGTTTCTGTTTGTTGTGATTTCCTACTGGTTGTAAACACAGGACTGTCTTTAAAGGACATGACTGACCATGTTTTCAAATTGCATCACCATTAATATTTAGTAGTTAATTAAATAATAAAACAGGAGCGTTTATTTATATTGTAGAGAAATAAAGCTAAATGTGTTATTTCATGTTTTTTAGCAGTTTTTAGCAGCAGCTCCGGGTAAATCTGCCCCTCTCCATATATGGGCATTGACGTCACTGAAATATCCACCTTGAATGCATGCTGAGTTATAACAAGCATGCATCAACGTAGCTTCATTATTGCAGCGGTGTTATATCTTATTAAAAAGTTCTAAAAAATAAATAAAACAGAGCGCTGGTCCTGTACCCACAACTGCACCAGGAAATATTTAGATTGCATGGATTATTACACTATTTATTTTAAAATTGAAACTTGTGAATTACAAGTTGTGGTTATGTCAATAATTTCAGATGCCTCCTGTAAAGCAGCAAAAAGAGACAGCCCTAGAAGAACTTTTTGAGGAAGAGGACAGAAGCCCAACTGTATAGAAGCTTATCACCCATTCCAACCATGGACAGCCCCTTAATAATGTTAATTAGGAATTTTTTTTTTTTTTTTACAAAAGTTCTATTTTTGTTCTGGTGAAAGAGCATTAAATAATTCATACAGAACTAGCTGCACACCAACGATTAAGGAGGATTTCTTTTTCCCTCATATAGTAATCAGCATAAGTCTGATTCTCGAGTTTCTTTAACTTCCAGAACTTTTGCCTGTATGCTTCAGGGACTAACTCATATGCCCGCAAAATAGCTTCTTTTACTTTTGTGTAATCCTTACTATCATCTATCGAAAGAGACGCATAGGCATCTTGAGCTTTTCTAGTTAATTTACATTGCAACAGCAACGGCCAAACATGTTCAGGCCACTTAAAAGTGTATGCTTTTTTCTCAAACAAGACAAAAAATTTGTCTACGTCATTCTCATTGAATGAAGGTACAAATCATAAATTGTTACTCACATCAAAAGTAGGCATAGTTGGTTGAAAAGGATTAGCTCCAAACTCTAGCTCCATGCGTATTTTAGCATCCAACTCCGCTTTTCGTGCGTCCATCTCCATTTTTCTCTGCTCCTGTTCAAATAACATTTCTTTCTCCCTTAGAGCAGTTTGTTGAGCCAGCTCAGCGACTCTCACGGAGGCTTCAGCACCTCTTTCAGCAGCTTTCTCAGCAGCTGCTGCAGCTTCTCTCAGCTTCCCTCTCAAGCTCTGCTTTTCGCATTTCCAGTTCAAGCTCTTTTAAATGGATCTCTTTATCTACCGTATAAGATGCTGGAGTCCTCACAGGACTTTCTGCAATCATTGCAGCAGAAAAAAACCCAAGACGAGCTAACTCTGCGACCAGTTCATTTTCTATTGCCTCCCTCCTAGTACGTTTATCTACACTGATCTCAAAATGTTCTGCTACACACAACAACTGCTCTTTTGTGCAGTTAGCTAGAGCCTCAACTGTAGGATCCTCTACAAAACTGTCTAAATTGAACTTCATGTTCACAAACAGTTAATGATTACAACAATATCAAAACAGCTGGACTGTAATTGAACACTGTGTGCTACGATCAATTTCAAACAGACAGCTGTAAGCGCTCAACAAATCAGCAGTTTCCCTGAGCTGATTCATTCATTCAACCTTTATTTATACAGGCTAGCCTCGTTGAGTCACGGGGACTCATTTACAAGAGGGACCTGTCTCACTCACACCAAACAACCATCCACTCTCACACTCACACCTAGGGTCAATTTAGAGTCACCAATCAGCCTAACAAGCATGTTTTTTGGTCTGTGGGAGGAAACCGGAGTACCCGGAGGAAACCCACGCATGCACGGGGAGAACATGCAAACTCCACCCAGAAAGGCCCCGGACCGGGATTTGAACCGGCAACCTTCTCGCTGAGAGGCAGCAGCTCTACCAGTTGTGCCACCGTGCTGCCCAACTCAATTCAACTCAACTATGAGCGAAAACACTACCACAAAACAGCCATCACCACAGCAATTTAGCTCTACCAAAACACTAGCTCATATGCGAGCCCCCATCAAATACTGCTTCTTCCAAAAGGTTAACAAACTAGCTCCTGTCTTGTTCAAAATCCCGGATGAGCCCCCATTAAATATGTTACGACCGAAACACAGTCAAAACATATTAATGGACATTGAACACAGAAGAAGTTTTAACAGAAATTTTATTAACTAAAACTAAGGGTGACCAAGCTGGTGAAGTCCCTTCCGGCTTCTCCCACCAAGCCTGGAGCGTCTTCTCCTAGAACAGCGGCCTAAAAAAACTAAAGAAAATTAAAGTACAAAGAAAAGATGGATAGGTGAGTCTGGCCAAACTTAGGAAAACGCCACCCAGGCAAACCCAACCCGGTAGGGCCGTAGTGTTCTCCCCCAGGCGACGATCTGTCTATAATTTATAAGGCCCTCACTTAACCAAAAGGAAAAATACGAAATAAATACGAAAACTAAGCTACCAAACCTCACCCATCAAAAGTACAAAGGAATTGACAAAAAGAGAAAAAAAGCATTTAACAGTCCCTCACAGTGGACCACAGCAGTCCTCCTTCAGAACGCTGAACAGACACTGGCCTCAGTGTCACTCAATTAAGCCTTTTAGGCTCAAACACAACCACACTCCTCCTAAGTCCAAAACTAAATCACTATTAGCACTTAAGGTGCTTTAACCTACACCAAACTCTGCTTTAGGCAGCCAGAGTCACTTTTAGAGCTCAAAGCAGCTCAACTATACTCCCCCTGGAGCACACACACTAACAGTCAGAGAGGGTGGAGATCTCCCTGTGTTAGTTTATCACACAACTCTAAAACTGTGTGTCAACACTCGGTTTAATTACCTTTAAAGTGTCTTCAACCAGGACTTGGTTCACAAGTCCAGCATCCACACTTGATCAGCAAGCCAGATCCTGCTCCATCAAGTCTCCACACTGCTCAAGGCACTGTCTGTGAGATATAAAGGCAGGAGCAGCAGGTGAACACCTGTGCTGCCCAATTAAGCTTGATTAGGACTTGGCTGAGTAAAAAAAAGGTGAGTTCTTCCTGAACCAGCAGGCTGCAGCAAACTGCAGCAGGTTACAGAGAAAAAAACATACAGGAGGGTGCAGTCAGCTTAGACTGTTAGTTTAAAAACACTTTAAAAACTCTGGGGTACATAACAGGCATCTGTGCGAGGCACATATTTACTAGACTTCTGTGCTAGACACACCTCTGATCTGACTCTGTTCAAAACCAGACTGAAGACCCACTTGTTCAAAAAAGCTTTCAGTGTGTAACTTTTATTACTTTGGTATTTTAGTATGTAGAATTTTTATTTCCATTGCCTCCTTTTATTGCTGTTTTTTATTCTATTTTCACTGATTTATTGTACCGGTTTTTTATATTTTCTGTCCTGTTAAGCACCTTGGTCAATGCAAAGCATTGTAGGAAGGTGCTATACAAATAAAGTTTATTATTATTATTATTAACAAACCCCATGTTTGAGCATAGGGTGGTTCATAAGTGTACTTGGTACAGGCTACCTTAGGCTAAAAGTGAATGATCAACCTTTTTTGGAATCGTTCGTCATCAGACCTGCGGTCCTATGTTTTGAACACTCGGGTGAAGCGAGTGGCAGTGCTGTCAACTGATCACCACATGGTGGTGATTTGGATCTGATGGAGGGCACGGGATAGACCTGGCAAACCCAAACGCATAGTGAGGGTGAACTGGGAACCTCTGGTGGAGCCCCGTGTCCATGCAATCTTCAACTCACACCTCCAGGGGAGTTTCTCACAAATCCAAGGGGTAGTCGGTGACAAAGAATTTGAATGGGCCATGTTCAGGGAACTCTATTGCAGATGCGGCTTCCAGGAGCTGTGGCCTGAATGTCACTGGTGCCTATTGTGGCTGCAACCAAAGGACCCGCTAGATGACACCAATGGTGATAGCGGTCATCAAGCTGAAGAAGAAAGCCTTTTGAGACTTGGCTGTCTTGGTGGACTCCTGAAGCAGCTGGTGGTTGCATATACAAAAACTCAGGTATGGGAGGAATTCAGGGAGGCCACAGAGAAGGACTTTCAGTTGACCTTGAGGAGGTTCTGACAAAACATTTGGTGACTCAGAAAAGGAATGGGAAAGAGGTGGCTGACATTCGCCCCAAGATGCTGAAGGCTCTGGATGTTATGGGGCTGTCATGGTTGACACGTCACTTCAATTTTCATGGAGGACTAGGACAATGCCTGTGGAGTGGCAAACTCGAGTGGTGTTCCCATTTTTAAAAAGGAGACCAAAGAATGCGTTCCAGCTGTTGTGGAACCACACTTCTTGCCCTCCCTGGAAAAGTTAACTCAAGGGAGTTGGCAAGGAGACTCAGACTGATTGTAGAACCTCAGATTCAAGAGGCGCAGAGTGGCTTTCATCCTGATCATGGAACAGTGGACCAGATCTACACCCTTGTGGAGTTGCTAAGAGGGTCATGGGAGTTTGCCTCTCCAGTCTACGTGTTTTGTTGACCTGGACGGTGTTTTTTTCAAGGCATTCTCTGGGTTGCTTTTAAGATTCAGCTCAAAACGTATTTATAAAATTACTGAAAACAAAAAGGCTAATGAGGTAGCAACAAACACAAAAACTTCTGAAAGGTAAACACAGGAGGAACACAGACAGGACAGAGACACCTGACAACAGTACAGAACAATGAGCCAACATGGGATGTGATCAAGAGTGGTTTAAGTAGAACTAAGGGAGAGCAGAAAAAGAAAACAGGTGTGAGTGATAAGTAGCTGGAGATGCTGACTGAGGGGAGAGTGAAGAGCAACATGGAAACACAGAGAGACAGATTCAAAACACAAGGATCAGAAAACAAAATACAAATCACCAGAACAGAGACAAAAGAAAACTCAAGGAAAATAATTAAAAGGTAAATATATCACACCGAGATGTTTACTCACTGTCAACAGTCTTCCTTCGTCACTGTCTGTTTGTCTAAAGTTTAATTTACCTAGTTGTTTGAGTTTATCTTTTAGTTTTATTTTCTTGTGGTTTATGCAGTGCTGGGCAACGCTAATTAAAAAATTAGTTCCACAATTTCTAAAACGCTTATTAATTTTTTTAGGTCCACAATTTCAAGAGCACAAATGTCTTATGAAAATTAGGGGAAGCTAATCTAATCCGCTATTTATATATATATATATATATATATATATTTATATATATATATTTATATATATATATATTTATATATATATATTTATATATTTATATTTATATATATATATTTATATATATTTATATATATATTTATATATATTTATATATAGCCGGCAGCGTTATCAATATTTGCACTACACTGCCAACTGAAAAGTAACAAAAATGATCCTAAAAGGATGAAATTACAAAAATCAAAGGATTTATTTAATACTTTACGTACATATATTCTATTCGGCCACGAAATTAACAAAAAATAGAATGATCTTTTAATCCCTAAAACCACGTTTAAATCTCAAATACACGGGTGTGTCGCCACCGCATTTATACATAAAAGTAACCCAAATACATGAAACTAACGACTCGCCGTCGAATGGTCGACACAAAACACACAATAAAATCCTCCGGCCACGTTAATTTGGCTTGAAACAGCGGGGTTCTCTACGGATTTATCCATTAGTAACCCAGCACTACCGGCAGACACAGTTAGCGTCTATAGGTAGTCAACAGATTTAATGAAAAGTAACTAAAATACATAAAAATAACGACTCACCGTCAAATGGTCGACACAAAACCCTCAATAAAATCATCCGGCCACGTTAATTTGGCTTGAAACAGCGGGGTTCTCTACGGATTTATCCAAGTACCCAGCACAAACAGTAGTCACAGTTCACCCGAGTTCACCTCTGAGTGACCCGGAAGTTGTCAAGATGGAATAGTCCATTTTTAGTAGGGGGATAAAGAAATCGACCGTTTTTTTTATTGCGTATTTAATGATCGTTTTCATCGTAACTATAATTATTTTTATGTTAAATGTACATTAACAAGCATGAGCAATGTTAGTGATGTAGGTGACTGCACGGGGCGAGGCGGGGCCGGGGCCACTGCTGAAATGGGACCCCCAGGCATTTACCTACATGGTAGAGCCGAGTCTGTTCTCAGCTCTGCCCCCCTCCCCCTCACACCCTTTCCTCCTCTGCTGTTTACGGTGGGGAAAAAGGTAAAACAAGCAGCATAAGAGCTTGTAAATAAGTTTATTGGTTTTTACTGATAGATAATTAGTTATTAGCGGTACTGCATTTTAAATAAAAATAGCACAAATCCGCTTATGAATTATAAAAGTTAGTCAATTCACAAAAACGCTGACAAAAAGTTTAGGTCCACTGTAAGCGGAATAGCGCTTTAGCGCTCTCTAGCGGTCTGTGCCCA
>JBBPBX010054037.1:0-23619 GCA_038048925.1 Garcialebias charrua
CTGTACATATATACTGTATATATATATACTGTATATATATACCTGAGACATATATACTGTATATATATACTGTATATACATATATACTGTACTGTACATATATACTGTATATATATACCTGAGACATATATACTGTATATATATATACTGTATATACTGTATATATATACCTGAGACATATATACTGTATATACCTATATACTGTACTGTACATATATACTGTATATACTGTATATATATATATACTGTATATATATATATACTGTATATATATATATATATTATATAAAGCATGCAATAAAAGTACAAAATAAAGTTCCAAAAAGTGAAGAAAAAAATGTAATATTTACAAGGTCCAAAAGAATAATAGTAAATAACAACAGTAGAATAATAATGGTGAAAGTAGGATGGGTTAGTATAAATAAATAAAGATTATAAATAAAGATTAACGCCCGGAAGGCCTCTGGTCCTGACAACATACCTGGTCGTGTGCTGAAGGACTGTGCAGGGGAACTCGCAGCGGTCTTCACGGACATCTTTAACATCTCACTGAGCCAGGCCATCGTCCCCACCTGTTTCAAAGCCACCACCATCATCCCTGTCCCAAAGAAGGCAACGCCCGCATGCCTCAATGACTATCGCCCAGTAGCACTCACCCCCATCCTGATGAAGTGCTTTGAACGGCTAGTCATGAAAAGCATCACATCTGTCCTCCCTGACTCCCTGGATCCCTTCCAATTTGCATACCGACCTAATCGCTCAACCGACGATGCCATCTCCTCTGCCCTCCACACAGCTCTCACACATCTGGACACGAAGGACTCTTATGTTAGAATGCTGTTCATCGACTTCAGCTCGGCATTCAACACCATCATCCCCCAACAGCTCATCCATAAACTGGACAGTCTGGGGCTGAACACCTCAATGTGTAACTGGCTGCTAGACTTCCTGACCGGGAGACCACAGACAGTACGGATCGGGAGTAACACATCTAGCACCATCACATTGAACACAGGGGCCCCACAAGGATGTGTGCTGAGCCCCCTTCTATTCACCCTGCTAACACACGACTGCACACCATCGTACAGCTCCAACCACTTCATCAAGTTTGCGGACGACACAACAGTGGTAGGTCTCATCAGCAACAACGATGAGACGGACTACAGGAACGAGGTGAGCCGCTTGGCCTTGTGGTGCGGACACAACAATCTCACTCTCAACGTGGAGAAGACAAAGGAGATTGTCGTGGACTTCAGGAAGAGGGATGCACAACATGCCCCTCTGACCATCAACAGCACCGCAGTGGAGAGAGTGGACAGCACCAAGTTCCTGGGAGTGCACGTCTCAAAGGACCTGTCCTGGAGCAGGAACACTGCAGCACTGGCCAAGAAGGCTCACCAGCGCCTCTACTTTCTCCGCAAGCTGAAAAGGGCTGGAGCTTCAACCTCCATCATGTGCACCTTCTACAGGGGAGCCATAGAAAGTGTCCTGACAAGCTGCATCACGGTGTGGTTTGGTGCATGCACTGCATCCTGCCGCAAGAGCCTCCAGCGCATCGTGAAAGCAGCTGAGAAGATCGTCGGCACCTCCTTGCCCTCACTGCAGGACTTACACAGCAAACGCCTCACTCGGAAAGCCCACTGCATGGCAGGTGATCCCACACACCCACTACACAGCCGCTTTAGACTGCTGCCATCAGGGAGGAGACTGAGGAGTCTCCAGGCTCGAACCAGCAGACTGAGAGACAGCTCTGTTCATCAGGCAGTCAGAATGCTAAACACTCTGCCTGCTCTGCCTCCCCTCCCATTTGAACTGCCTTAACACAAAAAACTTTCTCACACATTATCACTCAACACAAAGATTTTAACACTGGACTCTGTGTCATCAAACGGGTTATTCACTAAACTCTCGGTCATGTGCTCATTCAGTTTGCACTACTTCTCATATTTGCACTAATGTTTGTATTACATTACTGCCTATAGTCATACTACTGTTTACATTCACTGTTTACATTTATTAATACTGTTTACATTTATTACTACTGCTTTACATTTATTATTACTGTTTACATTTACACTACTTTTATCTACACTACTGCAGATACATATACAGCATTCTCTGACTAGCCTTATCTAAGGATGCCAAATGTGCCTTATGTGCCTTACTTCATATGCCACTTTGCCTATATACCAACATCAACTACCTCATACATATACTGTGTACATTAACTTATATGCTGCTGTGCCACTCTTTGCAAATGTCAACGCTAGAAACTTCAGTTTATTTTATAGATATACGTTTTATACTTTTTATACTACTATGCAAAAACTCAGGACAGTATTACACTTTTATTATTTCATTTTATGCTTATGTTCATTGGGTGTTTGGTGTTTTAGGGGTGTTTGGTGTTTCAGTGTTGGTGTAAATTTTCATACTTTTATACTATTATGAAAAAACTCAGGACAGTGTTACACTTTTTTACTATTTTATGCTTATGTTTATTAAATGTTTTAGTGTTTAGTGTTTAGATGGTTACTGTTGCACCGAGGGACTGAGAGAAACGCAATTTCGGTCCTGTGTATGTCCTGTACATATTGCAGTTCTGACAATAAAGTTGACTTTGACTTTGACTTTGATAAGTATTTTACGTTGTTCAAGCTAAGAGCCATAGTCAGGGGCTACGCACCCCTAAAGGTCAGATTCTAGAATCGCCCCTGGATGTTCCATATAATAAACTAAACAATAGGAATGTACCTGTATATGTTGCTTCCATCTAGTTCTTAGAATTATTACTGCAATTTTCTATTACTTAATATTTTACAAGTTTGTCTTTGTTTGATTAAATTTTTCTTAAGTTGTATTTTTTGTTCAGCTTTTGTAACTATTATGTGCACATTATCATTAGCTGCTAATTTGTTTGGCCGCCACCTTTGTCCATATTGAACACATACAGTATAGCTCTTTTTTTTTTTTTTTTTTTTTTTTTTTTCAAATTTTAAAGCAAAACATTAAAGTTTATGTGTATTAGAAATTGATTATAAATTTCAGGCAGATTTGTAAGTTTTTGGTTCACGTTTAAAAGTACAGTAGTTGTGTGCTGCAGGAATGTTAGATATGTGTCGTCCATTCTACATGTTCCTATTGTGCCTTAAATTCAAGTTGTTATTGGTTTATTGATGTTTTTCAGTAACTTTTTTTTTTTTATACTTTAAACACCAACAGATGAACAAACCATCTCTTTGTGATGAGTTTCTCACCTTTCAGTGTGTTCTCTTCCATCTCACACAATTCCTCATAGGAGCAGACTGTCATGTGTTGTTGTCTCCGTCGTGTCACCCCTGTGAACCTTTGCGCTTGTCATATGTAGCTTCTCAACCCCCTCCCACATCATTCTCCAACCTCCCCCCATTATCCCTTCTGGCCTCGGCACTCATTCCTTCCACTTCACCCACTTTGCTTTTTTTTATTTTTTAACACCTGCCCATTTCTCATCCAGATCAGGATTTTCTTCCTCCACAACGTATGGACAGTATGAGCTAGTCTTTTTGTTAGCTCAAGCTAAATAATTATTTTGTTGTAATATTTTAATATAAATTTATTCATAATTGTAACATTTGGTTTTTTAGAAGCCCATCTAAAGGCAGATGCATTATGGTATAGTCTCTGTCCGTCTGTCCAAAATCTTTCTCTTGTCCCACCCATAACTTCTGATCTGCTCAAAATAATGACTTCAGCTCCAAGATCAAGGTCACAAATCAAGGTCAAATTTACAACAAGGGCTTTGCTCGCCTGGGCCATAACTTTTGTAAGACATAACTTTTTCAGGGGTGTTTGGTGTTTAAGTGTTGGTGTAAATTTTCATACTTTCATACTACTTTGAAAAAACTCAGGACAGTGTTACACTCTTACTATTTTATGCTTATGTTTATTAAATGGTTTAGTGTTTAGTGTTTAGACGGTTACTGTTGCACCGAGGGACTGAGAGAAACGCAATTTCGGTCCTGTGTATGTCCTGTACATATTGCAGTGCTGACAATAAAGTTGACTTTGACTTTTGACTTTTGAACTGCTCAAGATAATTTAACCAAACTTGATACATATTTGTACCACCACTAGACAGCATGTGGCAAAATCTGTTTATCATCCACCTCAGGTCAAGGTCACAAATCAAGTTCAAAGGTCATACAAGGTATTTGCTTGTTTGGGCTATAAATGTCTTTACAACAGTTAGTCAACGGGCATATAATGTGCCGCATGCGGTGCTCTTTTTCTAACTGAGGATTAACTCTGTGGACAACTTATTACTGCTCTTTTCTCTTGTTACCTGCAGTCTCAGTCTCCGTGCGTCCAGGGAGTGTCAAAATAAGGAGCGTTTGTTGGAGCAGAGGTTCCGTGCCGCCCTCAGGGACTTCCAACAGTGGTTGGTCAACGCTAAAATCAGTACGGCCAAATGCTTCGATGTGCCACAGACTGTCACGGAGGCCTCCACCGCTCTGCAGAGAATACAAGTAAGACATATTTTTATTATATCAACTAATAGATACAAGGAGGCATTAGTGAAATCCCTGTTCTTAACAGGCTGTGCACAGTTTTTGCATCAGCGTTTTTTTATATCATACAAAGTTTAAATGATCACATAATGACAGACTTATTAAGATTGTTTTACTAAACTCCAGGACACAAAAGTCACAAAAATTAACACAAATTTTAGTGTTTGCTTTATTTTTTGTTTGGGCAATGCAAAGTGGAACTTCCTTGCTTATTTAAGCAGAATTAGCATAATTGTTTTAACTAATGAACCATTAATAAATATGTTTAATTCTTGCAGAAATCATGCAGGTTATGTAACATTTTGATTGATTTTCTGATGTATAGAAGTCTACCAATTAAGGTTTTTTTTTTTTATTGACTGATGCTTATGATAAAGCGCATCTAACAGTGTGTTAAATTGTATTTTTCTATGTTAATTTTTTTCTAAAATGTAACAGTTTGTAACTTTTTCTCAACAACACAATTATCAATGCTTTATAGAAAATGAAAGAAAGATTGAATAAATTAGAGACAATCGTTTTTGTAATGAGGATGATAGTCATTGATAGGAAAAGTTCAGAGCTCAGAATGATTTAAACTTTTTCGTAAATTTGTCCTGAAGCCTGTTGTTGTTGTTGACATGTCTGTTGATAGAACAATACGTACCAAACAATAAGTACTTCTGTATCCCCATCTTAGTACGTCAAAACATAGCTGTTTTATAAAATAAAATAAAAAATGACCTAGTTAGTCAGCTGGTTACTCAAATCTCTGAATCTGGCTGTCTGGTTGTGTTTTTACTGATCTTTCATCACCACCACTAAAACAGTGATGGATTTTATTTTAATATTTCATGCTTGGTATTTTGATTGTGGACACAGCTAATCAAAAAGTGAGCTTCTCTAACCCATATTTTGCTAACTAAAAAGGTTAGCTTCACTTACGCTAAACCACTAAACAGGTCAAAAGAAATTGCGGAAGCTAACGCTAAACCACTAAAACGTTTGTGTCACACGTCTTCGTCTCCTTCCAGTTGAAGCTGCGTCGACCAATCACGTCTTGTCACATGTGCACATAGTCAGCCAATAGCGTGCCTAATGGACTCTTTGAGACACGCCTCCAACAGACAGGAGCTACTTTAGCAGATATAAAGTTAATAAAACTTAATTTAGTGGAAATTAATTCCGCTAAATACCCTGATGCATGCTCAATAATCCAGGTAGAAAAATCTAAAAAAAGCTAAGTCTGGCCCTCTGGACATTAAAAAAAAAAGCAAAAAAAAAAAGAGAGGGTGCTATTTATAAGACTGAGCTGAGCACAGCACCTCAGACTGAAGAAGTCTTTCGGACGAAAGACTAAACGTTTCTACAATTTTTATTTTTATTTTTTGAATGTCCAGAGGACCAGACTTAGCTTTTTTAGATTAATTCCGCTAATTGTTTCCAAAGTTAGCAAAAACTCTAATCCACTAAACAAAACATTGGTTTCACTATTAGCTAGCGGATTAGTGCAACTGTGTCCACCACCGGTTAAAGGTTTTCTGGTTGGCTTTAAATTAACAGGCATTTATTTATTTTCAATCATTCTGAACGTTTGAATGCACGTCATATCCACATCTGCTAATTATAAACCAGATGTTGCGTTTTATTGCAGAAAGTTGGTAGTGAAAATTGCTGGTACAAAAAAAAGTGAAATGTTGTAATATAGCGGTTTAATTGATTTACTATCCATGATAAAACACTCAATGGATTGGCTGCGACGATGGTCACTCTCCTGTTTTGGGCTGGTTGGAGTGGTGGAATCTGCAGTAAACTGGATAATACAGTATGGGAATAAATAAATAAAAAGGGAAGAGAGAGAGCGAGCTCCACTGTGAGTCCCTCTGCCCCTGTCTTTAAGAAATCTGTCTCTTTCTTTCTGACATGTCTGGGGGTCTTTTGTGAGACGCTGGCAGCTTCTTTAGAGCCCGACAGGCTGAAAGTCAGATACTTATCCGTTAAAAATCGATGTCTCCACCTCCCTGCAACCTGATAGTTTATTACCACTCAGACATACGGACACATCCACCATGAGAAAAAAAACCTGGTTTTATATTTGCTTGTTGCTGTTCTTGTTCTGAGACGATAAGAACTTCGTTTAAACTCTGTTTTGGGATTTTCAGTCATCGTTAGCCGAACACTTAGCCGCAAACAAAGTCATTTCAGACGTTCAATTTTTGAGGAAGAAACTGAATTTTATCAAGTCTATGGAGCGCAGAGGAATACGGAGGCAATCATGTTTTATTTATTATTGACTTGGTGAGGAATGTGGAACAATGTTTCCACATGGCTGACCTCCAGGAGGGCCAGTGTGGGAGGGGCGAGGGCATCAACTGTGTCACGCTTAATTGACGTTATACAGTTTACGTTGGCAGGATGAGAATATGTGAAAAAAGAAACAGTGAATGAATGTAAAACAGTCGGAAGAAAAATAAAGGCGATAAAGACGGACAGAGGGAAAGACTTTCGGTGCTTGTGTTTAGAGAAATCGGAGCTGTGCTAGTGATGTGCTGACTGCACAGATGGTGGAGTGGTCCCTGCTGCGCTACTGTCATCAGCTCAGCTCAAAGGGAGGGGTGTGGGTGTGTGTTTGGGTGTGTGTAGGCTGCATGTACTGTACGTTGTTAGTGGGTGTGTACAAAGAAGCTATATAGAAGCAAACATGTTTCAGGTTTACTGACTTTCCCTATCTTGTGTCAAACTCCTCCTGCTGCTAATGCTCGTTGAATTAGTAATGACTTGAACGACTGTAATTATTGTGTAATTAATGCTTAGCACACTTTAAAGTCAGACGCAAACACAATAAGGAGGAGCAGAGGGCACAAAGAAGTTTTCATTCAGTCAGTTTTATCATCCTCTCTTTTCCTTTTCACTCCAGTCTCCTTTTGTGTTAAATCATCACAGCTCCTTTGTCTTTGTTTGTGCCTCCCCTCAGGAGTTCCTGAGTGACAGAGAGAACGGCCAGGCCAGACTGAGTACAGTAGGAGCCAGCGGGGAGCTCCTGATGGCTGTAGTGTCCAAAGACAGAGTGGAGGGGATCAAGGCCAAGGTGGCGAACGCCAGAGAGGACTGGAAGAGCCTGATGAACAACCTGCAGACGAGGGAAGATGCTCTCAAGGTTGGTTTTAATTATTTTGGCTTTGCATTGATAAAGACTTGACTATTTGTTGCTCATTTCCAAGTTTTGTAAAAGTCATTAACATTAAAGGGGACCACAGATGCAAAATTCACTTTTTAATGTTTTTTTACTAAACTTTGGGTATTTACTTCATAAAAAAACAGTCCTAAGGCCAAAAAAATGCACCCAGTGGTTTATTTACTCTAAGTAGATTTATTTATTTTTGATAAATACACCTGGATTCACACTTCCTGCGGTTATTGACGTCACAACCCGCAGCCAATCACCTCAAACCTGAGTCCAGCCCCTCACCTAGCAACCCCTGGTTAGGCTCAACCCACTTCTGTATTAAACACATGACTGTTGTTTTTCATGATTTCATCTCATCTTTTGTTTATATGTTCTTAATTTCATGTGTACAGCACTTTGTTGCAGCTGTGTTTTTTTTAAATGGCTTTATAAATAAAGTATAATTGTTATTTTTATGTTTTAGTTCAATTTTTAGTGTATTTGCGATCGCTCCCAACGCGCAGCCGGCAAAAATTAAACGAGCGGACTCCCGGCATAGGGACCGGCGGCAACGGGACACTGCTTCTGGCGGATGGAGCGGAGCTTCAATTGTACAGCCTCGTTGCAGCGTCCCAGCAGCCTCACAGCAGCGAGGACCTTCTCCTTATGGATTAATTTACGGGAGACACTTGGTGAACTTTGTGTTGTCTTGACTGGAACAGCGATAACTCCCAAAATCGCCGCGTGCAACGAGCGGAGCTGGCAAATACCGGAAGAGGAACAAGCTAACATTAGCATCGGATTCGGGAGGTCTAATGCTAAAAGGAGCAGCACATTGCGGCGCGCTCAGACGGGTTTCGGTAAGTTATCTTAAGCTAACACTAACAGTAAGTCAAATGAGTAATAAAAAAAGAGCTAATTTTAAAACAACAACACATTACAGATACTGGCTGTTACAGAGGGCGTAAACAGATCGTTGAAGGGCGTGGACTTCAGAACTTCTATCAGAACCGGTCGTTCAAAACGAAAGTTAAAAATGGCAGAATTAAAAAGGGTATAATTGATTATCTAATAATTATTTTGTGCATTAAATTGAAGGAATAGGGTCTGGATACCACACAGAAATACCATAAAAATTTAAAAAACACATCTGAGGTCCCCTTTAAATAGACTGACATATACAGTAGTCCCTCGTTTATTGCAGGGGATTCGTACCCTGAGGCCCCGTGATAAGTGAAAAACCACCAAGTAGGAATAGTAGTACAAGTAGTAAGTAGTAGTTTATTTTAGTATTACATGTATACAGGTACTCCCCGACTTACGAACGAGTTCCGTTCCTACACCCGTTCGTAAGTCGAAAATCGCCGTAAGTCGGAAGTACACACTGGCCGCCACTTATACACGTACATGTACGGTACTGTACAGTTACCAAGCACTTCGCCTATCCTAACACAGTACCCTACATAATTATCAAAAAAACACATACAGTACATTTGGAGCCATAATGAAGGGAAAAAAGAGTTATTCTCTTACTGGGAGCTGGTCTGGGAGCAGGTGAAGTCCTCCGTCTGTTAGCATGTTAGCTCGTTGCACGTCTGAGCTCTGCAGCTTCCTGCTGCTTCACGCGGTTCAAACTGTTTACAGTAAGGCCTGTTAGCATGTTAGCTGCATACATTTGGAGCCATAATGAAGGGAAAAAAGAGTTGATAACCTACTAGTAGCTGGTGAAGCCGTTCGTCCGCGTTTTAGCATGTTAGCTCCGGGTCCCACCAACATCCGAGGCCGCCAAGCCGTTCGTCCGCGTTTTAGCATGTTAGCTCCGGGTCGGGTCCCATCAACATCCGAGGCCGCCAAGCCGTTCGTCTGCCTGAGACGTCCACAGAGTTCACCGAGCGTTTCCAGCTCATGTATCCGAGTGAAGCATCACGGTCCGTCCAAAGCCGGCTGTCGAAGCCGGAGCTAACCGAAGCTAACCGAAAACTGCCGGACACTGCCAAACACTGCCGGAAACTGCGTAATCGGCTTCAAAATAATAATAATAATAATAATAATTTATTTATAAAGCCATTTAAAACAACCACAGCTGCAACAAAGTGCTAAACACATAAAATAAGATTTTTCAATTATTATTATTATTTTTTATTTTTTACGAGATGTGTGACGTAATCGCCGTAAGTCGAGACCGCCATAAGTAGAGGACTACCTGTATATATAACTCTTCCCACACTCTTGCAATATTCTAAACAATGTTTCCAAACGCTCTAAAGGCTCGGTTATAGTCGCGCTTTGGTCCGCAAGCTGGAGCGCGCGCGCTGCGCGCACACTCAGCCGTGCGGCTTCATGCGTTTACAGTGTCGCACGGCGGCGCATGGCAAAGTGCTGTTCTTTTACTGACCAGCAGGTGGCAGTACCCTCTAAAACCTGTGCATATGTTGCAAGAAAGGGTGTAGAAGAAGAAATCTACCGTAGAAGAAGAACTGTTTGAAGTCACACAACAACAAAAAATGGCTTTCCGCTCGCGTGCTGAACTGTTGTCTTTAGGAGCAAATCATAATAGAACAACAGTTATTGTGTCTTGCGGTTTTAATGTATGGAGCGGAGGAGGAAGCGATCACGTGACTTTTGGCAAAAAAAAAAAGTCCAAATGAAGAAGGGGAATTTGATACATTTGTGTCACATACAAAACATTCCTCCATGCGTCGCGACGCCGTCTCCACGACCACAGCGGCGCAGACAGCTGCAGGCTCCGGCGTGAAGAGTGTGAAGGCTGTCGGTGAGGTCCCCACCCGACTTGTCAATCAAATTAGCGCCCACGGCGCGCGCACTAGGCTTGCAGAGTTTCAAAAATTCGGAGGTGCACGACATGCGCCAAACCGACGCGCGGGGCCTACGCGCAGGGGCGGGGACGGTGATATTGCGTCACTTTTGGCGCGCGCACCCTCGCGCCCTATGCGACGCGTCAACCATAAACCAGGCTTCAGGAGAATTGATTAGATTCCGATTTTTGGTGTTACGATTCGATTTAAAATCGATTTTTCGATTCAGAAACGATTTTTCTATTAAAATGGTCATAAATTTAGTTTCAGTTTTGTAACTGACAAGCTGAAAATAATAAACAACAATGTAAACAAATGGAACATTTATTTAAAACAATAATTTTAAGTTCCTTATTGAATCAAATTTTTTGCATCGTTTGATATTTATACCAAAAATAGGAACAAATAATACAGGAATGCATTAAATTCTGTAACTTAAATAACCAGTATTAGGTTAGCTTTTTGCTCTGTTACTTATAGAAGATTATTGTTTGAATTGATTGTTTGAACTCGTTTTGTTTTTGAAAAAAGGGGCAGATAAAATAAGATTTCTTCTTCTTTCTGCCACCTTTCATTTTATGTATTCATTCATATACTATGAGATATGGTTTTATTTTCTTTATCTTTTGGGTTTTAATATAAAATGAATTAAAAAAATAAAAAATACATTTAAAAAAATCGATTTTGGGGCTTTTAGAATCGATTCTGAATCGCCAGGACTAAGAATCTAGATTCTTTGAAAAATTGATTGTTTCCTGCACCCCTAATACACTACATATCCATGGTTTCACTCCCCCAATAAGACTGGATAGAGACTGTGAGCTCGCTGGCAAACAACACGGTGTTTTGGTGCACAACAGTCACGGTGAGGGAGAAGCTGTGCACCAGACAATGAACTCTTGGCTGTTTCCCTTCATCACTTTTATTTACCTAGGGAATTTCCACAGCTCTTTTTCATTGAGGTGTACATTCACACAAAAGCCAACGCTGTTGCTGCCACTGAACACATCATGGCATCACTGAATAGACTGGAACACATCTCACCAGACTCACCAAAATTTATTTTGGGTGATTTCAACTACTGCTCCCCAGGGAAAGCCCTTAAAGGTATTGTGACATGATGATGGAAATTTGCATAGCTGTCACAACATATATATCTTATATCATTCAGCTATGTTCGTTTTTGCAAAATAAATTATAAATATGTTAAAATTGCATTCCAAGTTATGGTAATTTTTTCCCTGTGTAACGTCACTGGAAATCCGAGAATTTCCGCATACGTCATCAGTGACGTGACAACGGGCAGAAGGCAGTGTTTTGCCCGTTTGTTTGGAGTGGTAACTGCTTGCCATACAGATTCATTGTCTGAAAGATCGCCTCTTTTTTTTGTGTAACTTGAAAAATGGCGTCACGTTGTAGCGCATTTGGGTGTTCTAATATCGCTAGTGAACAAGTGAGCATTCACAAATTCCCAAAAGATGAGAAACTTCGCCAAGAATGGACAAGTACAGAGAACGAGGGACCGATGATGTCCTACTAAAGAATCGTATGTCTGCAGCGACCATTTTACTGCCGATTGTTTTCAGGAAAGACCTGGTATAAAAGAATCTTTAGGATTACCAGTAAGATGCAGAAGACGTTTAAAACCGGATGCTATTCCTACTATTTTTAAAAGAAAATCTACAGAAGAAAGTCCCACAGCTACCACGTCAAAACAACGCCGAGCAGCGACAGTCGGAAAACTCACAAGAAAACGAGTAAGTCTTTGTGTAAACATAATCGGAGGTGTGTAGTGTTTTAGATGATAAACTATATATTTTATGTGAGTTCATGTTGTTTGTTTTACTTTATACACTGTGAGTGTATAAAGCCAATTATCATGGCAGATTCTTTATGTTCGGTGCTAAGAAAAATAGCCGACAGAAATTCGGTAGCACACACGTTGCTAGTAATGTATTTTTAAATTATGTCTGCGCGATCAGGTAACATCAGTATGTTTTTATTCATGGAGGGTTTATTAATGAGAGTTTTGGATGATTTACTGTCTTTATATGATAAATCTCAAACGTGATCGGGCCTCGCTGTTAGCTTAGCCCAAGAACAAAGAACCACAGGAGAAGCTATCCTCACTTAGCTACTGTGTATGAAATAAACCGTGTCTAAATCACTTTTCCATTGATCGAGTGTCCAATAACTGTATTTGATGAATAATAACCCTTCGATTGCTTCAATACATTCAAGTGCTAACAATAAGTTGTGTTTGTTCGCTGCTAACAAACTAGCCGACAGAAATTTGGTAGCACACACACGTTGCTAGTAATGTATTTTTAAATTATGTCTGCGCAATCAGGTAACATCAGTAAGTTTATTTATTCAGGGAGGGTTTATTAATGAGAGTTTTGGACGATCAACACTAGAAATGCTACACTCGTCTGATTCGACATGCTCCGCCATTATTATTTACATGCGCGTTGGAGCAGTGCCTTTCCCGTTGTCACATCACTAATGACATATGTGGAAATTCTCGGATTTCCAGTGACGTATCACAGCGAAAAAATTACCATAACTTGTAATGAAATTTTAATATATTTATAATTTATTTTGCAAAAACAAACATAGCTGAATGATATAAGATATATATGTTGTGACAAATATGCAAATTTCCAACATCATGCCACAATACCTTTAAAGGTTTTTCATCAATATGTTACATGCAGCACCCACCAGGAAAAGATGCTAGACAAATGTTATGGGTCACTACCAGATGCATTTAGGTCTGCTGTACTCCCCCTCCAGGCTCTGCTGACCACAACACTGTTCTGCTTATCCCAGCATACATTCTTATTATAAGGAGGGTTAAGAAGGTAACTCAGAACATCAAACAGTGGACCAATGACAGCATTCTAGCTCTCCAACGATGTCTTGCGTCCAGACTGGACTAATCTCTTAACCCCCTCCAACGACCTCAATGAGCAGTGGACACCATTTCTTCCCACATCTCATTCTGTGTGGACAGTATTATTCCTTCTCAAACTGTCACAATCTTCCCCAACAATAAACCCTGGGTTACCAAAGAACTCGAAATAATCTTCAACAAAAAAAAGGAGGATCTTTTTTTAATGGCTCAGAATCTGAGAAGAGAAAGGTCAACAAGGAAGTCAAGCGTGCCATCAAAACTGCCAAGTTGAAATACAAAAACAAAGTGGAGGAAAGTTTCACACACGGGAACATTCGCTCAGCTTGGCAGGGCCTTAAAAACATGGCCGCTGTGAATTTCACCACCACCTGCCAAAATACCATCCAGGTGGATGGTAGCAGCCAAGCATTACTTCCTAATGACCTGAATCTCTTCTTCACCAGATTTGAGAAAGACAATGCTACTCTGCTGGAAGAGATTAGGTCAACACTTCAACGCAGCAGCGGCACACTCACCTTCAGCACAGAGGACGTAGTGAGAGCTCTGAGGACTGGAGAATCCTGCTCACCTGGCCCAGATAACATCGGCAGCCGTGTTTTAAGGTACTGTGTTCCAGATACTACAGTATTTCAAAAATCCTTTGACAGCTGTAAAGTTCCCCAGATGTGCAAACATTCCACAGTCATCTCTGTCCCTAAGAAGAGCACCTCCAAAGTACTCGAGGACCACAGAGCTGTGGCCCTCACATCCCTCGTGATAAAAGCTATGGAAAGATTTGTTAAACAGCATGTCATTCGAGCAACAAACTCTCTGATTGATCCCCTTCAATTTGCATATCGCACAAGCAGAAGTGTTGATGATGCCAAAATATTCATCCTGGACACCGGAGGTCGCGCTAGACTTTTTCGTTGTCGGTCGTTTTGACAGACATAATAATAATAATAATAATAATTAATTCAATTTATAACGCACTTTTCATTACTGAAAATCTCAAAGTGCTACACATATATTGAATGCTACACACATTCATAAACCGGTGGCGGCAGACTACCATGCAAGGTGCTTTCCAGTCCTACCGGGAGCAACTCAGGGTTAAGTGTCTTGCCCAAGGACACAACGACACATGGTGCGGGTCTCGGGAGTCGAACCGCCAACTTTCCGATCGGGAGACGACTGCCATTACCACTACACCACGGCCGCCCCTATGGTTAAAAATATCCGGTCAAAATTGATTTTAATCAGTCATTAAATTTTTAAAAGTAATTAACATATTTTTTCATTCATTTTAATTAATAATAATTCCAAACAACCTGAACAGAGAATCTACCGGTACATCTGCAATAACAAAAAAATGTAATGAAATAATGATGCATAAACAATTAAACGATAGCATCCTTGCTACAAGTTGATCGCTCAGTGTAGCGGATTACTTGTTTGTCCATCGTCCTCCACTGCATCACTCCCTCTTTTTTCAACACGATCGCAGTTATTGGGCTTTTTGAAGAAACTTTGTACACTAAGCTGCATTGACATTTTTCTCAAATCAACAACGTCATGTATTTTCTTCTTTTTCTTCTCCCTTTGGTTTATTGGGGGTTGGCAAAAGCCGTAATGTGCAATTACCGCCACCTACTGGACTGGAGTGTGAAGTTCATGAACCGGTTGGTAGAGAGTGGATGTTAATCTGTCAAACGACAGACGGTGTTTTGATTTCTCCGTCATCACGTAAAACAACCAGTCAAATATGGAAAATATTCGGTTAACGCGACCTCTGCTGGACACTGTACACAGACACCTTGAACTACCCAAGTCCTCAGTGAGACCGTTTGTGGATTTCTCCTCTGCATTCAACACCCTTCAGCCTCACATCTGAAGCTAGATTCATACTTGACGCGACGCGCGAGGGTGCGCGCTCCAAAAGTGACGCAATTTCACAGTCCCCGCCCCTGCGCGTTGGCCCCGCGCAGGGGATTAGCGCGTGCCGTGCACCTCTGAATTTTTGAAACTCCGCAAGCCCTGCGCGCGCGGTGGGCGCTACGATTTGATTGACAGGTCCCCACCGACAGCCTTCACCCTCTTCACGCCGGAGCCTGCAGCTGTTTGCGCCGCTGTGGTCGTGGAGACGGAGTCGCGACGCATGGAGGAATGTTTTGTGACACAAAATGTATTAAATTCTCCTTCGTTCCTGATCTGGAGTCGGACTTTTCTTTTGTTTTTTCGCCAAAAGTCACGTGATCGCTTTCTCCTCCGCTGACTCCATGCATTAAAGCCGCAAATAAAGACAACAGTTCAGCACGCGAGCGGAAAGCTATTTGTTTTTGTTGTGTGATTTCAAACAGTTCTTCTTCTACGGTAGATTTCTTCTTCTACACCTTTCTTGCAACATATGCACAGGTTTTAGAGGGTACTGCCTCCTGCTGGTCCGTAAAAGAACAGCACTTTGCCATGCGCCGCCGTGCGTCAACCATAAACACAGAGGCGAAACTGTAAACGCATTTCGCCGCACGGCACAGTGCACGCGCAGCGCGCGCGCCAGCCTACGGACCAAAGCGTGAGTCTAACTCAGCCTTAACAGCGCAGTCTAATGGATGTTCATTTTTCACGTTGTTTTTTTTTGTTGTTAATTTCTAATTAATTGCAATGGTTACTTTGTGTTGGGTCAGTGGGTGTTCCAGTCGCGTAGACGTTTGGGCAACGCGCAGGTTTCACTTAATCAAATAAAAAGTAAACGTGAAGGATTTATCGCATCGGAGAAGCTCACAGCAGCTCCATCGCTCTCTCGGATCTGCTCAGAAGACGTCGTGCTTTTGGCCGGTAAACAAAATATTCTACATAAATCATTTTGTGAAACAATGTCAGAACAATGTGACCCCCAATTTACACTACATGCGTTCCGGCTCCGGTCCGCTCCGGTCCGACCTCCGCAGCAAATACGCACCCATTATAATCAATGAGAGCGTTTACACTGGCTCTGCACTGCGGCGGCGACAAGCGGACGGCAGTCCGTCAAAATAGGATCCCATCCTATTTCTGCCGGACGCCGGAGCTGTGCCGGAGTCAACTTTTAAAGATTACGTCGCACCAACAGGAAAAGGAACGAGCACAACATCCGTATTTACAAAATAAAATCACCACGGGCGGACTAATCCTAGCTCTATACGGATTTATTTGTACAAAAATGCTGTCAAACTATCATTTATGACTACGCCTACAAACGCAATACAATAAATAAATAAAGTATTTTATTCTGAAATGTAATAGATCACATCCTGTCGCTCATATCTCAATGCAAAAAACAATCAAACAGCGAGGCAGTCTCTACTGTTGTTCTCCTTCTTCCACCGAATGAATTGTTTTGTTCTGACTTACTTATTTATCACTTGATTTATCGCGCGATCTCGCAATTCCCGCGCATGCGTCTCAGAGCGGCGCATCCAGGCGGCCCTGAGCGGAGGTAGTGGAAACTGGACTTTGAGATGCTCAGCTGCGACCTGCGGAACGGAGCGGAGCCGGAACGCATGTAGTGTAAATTCCGGGTCAGAGTAAAACGGTCTGTGTGTTAGAGCTGGTTTTTTTTTCTCCATTATTTAACAGCACCGTCTTGCTGTGTGTAGCGGGGAGACCGCCCCAGTGAGGGAAGGAGGACGGGAGCCAAGTCGTGCGGGCGACGCGTCGGTCCCATGGGACGTGCCCCCGCGGCCGCGACGGATCCACGCCGTCCGACCTGAGCTCCCGCGAGCCTCCGTGCGACGGACCCTCCGCTCCAGATGCTAACGACATGCTAACTTCCAACACGGTAACACTCAAAGAAATGCTGGTCCTGGTCCGTGTTCAGCCTGGACTGTTTGTGCTGGCTGTGTGTTATTTTAGTTAAACCTTTATTTAGCTGGTTAGATATGATTGAGACAGTTTACACATCTTTTTTGGATTTAAAGCTGTGAAGCTGTGGTAGCTCATGCGGCTAGCATTAGCATTATTTATGCAACATGGAGAGTGATGACAGCGACAAAGCTAGTTACGTCAGTGAGGTGGAGGAATTTTCACCCCCTCCCTCATCAGAAGCTGAAAGAGACTTGGAGCACAATCCAACTCCCGATCTCTGCAGGGGAGTGGCTCTGCTTGAACCACTTTTATACTCACGCAGCAGAGGATGTGACGACAGAGTGAACAGTCATTGACCAATAAGAAAATTAGGCTGCAGTACCTCTGTTCAACCCATAGGATTAGTGTAAACACGTTTTTAGACCAAATATTACCGATTTGAACAAATACGCATAAAAACATGAAAATTAACACAGACATAGTGCTATACAACATTTTACACACATTCTAGGGAGTTTATCAGATTTAAAAAAGTTAATTTTGGGGTAAGTTCCTCTTTAAACAAATAGTCCTGCTTCTTAATACTCGTACATACACACACAGACACACATCCCCTTTCCCAACACATTCACACCTTATGCCCACCCCTCATACACAAACATGAGTACATCTCCCCATTCCACAGGACTTCAGTTGCAAAAGGACTTACCTCATTGCACATTTGCATCTTGCTAATGCATATTGCACTTTCAATTAATGTATTTTTATCTTGTATTTATTTCTATGTATGCTCTAAGTGCCTCTTTTAATTGCCCCCTGGGGATAAATAAAGTTTTTTGAATTGAATTGAACTGAATAGGAAGTTAAAATGGCCGACTGAAGGCTGAACATGAGCATCTCACCTCTCCTGCTTCTTCTTTAACTTGTCAGAGAGCTGAAAGAAAACACACAGTTGGTGCTTGAAAATCAGAGGTTCTGTGAGGATGTTCTGACCCGTTTGGACCCGCAGGGTTACCTTTGATATGTCGTCCTGCAGTCTGCTGACCTCAGCCTGTCTGGAAGCCTGCAGGACAGCAGACAGGTGATAAACAATCTAAAGAACTGGTGTTGATGCAACACAAAGTTCAATATTTGACATTAGGAGTAAAAATATCTGATTTAATTTACGTTTAGAAATGTTCAATTATTAAATTATAAAAACAGCAAGTTCTGTGAAAGTGACTCAAGATTAAATGTTTAATCACTTTAAAATTTATCACAGGCAGTTTTCTGAATAGGTCTGAAGAAGCTCAGGTGTGTCGTTAACTCAGGTGTGTCATTTACTCAGGTGTGTCGTTAACTCAGGTGTGTCATTAACTCAGGTGTGTCATTAGCTCAGGTGTGTCATTAACTCAGGTGTGTCATTAGCTCAGGTGTGTCATTAACTCAGGTGTGTCATTAGCTCAGGTGTGTCATTAGCTCAGGTGTGTCATTACTCAGGTGTGTCATTAACTCAGGTGTGTCATTTACTCAGGTGTGTCATTAACTCAGGTGTGTCATTAACTCAGGTGTGTCATTAGCTCAGGTGTGTCATTAGCTCAGGTGTGTCATTAGCTCAGGTGTGTCATTAGCTCAGGTGTGTCATTAACTCAGGTGTGTCATTAGCTCAGGTGTGTCATTAGCTCAGGTGTGTCATTAACTCAGGTGTGTCATTACTCAGGTGTGTCATTAGCTCAGGTGTGTCATTAACTCATGTGTGTCATTAGCTCAGGTGTGTCATTAACTCAGGTGTGTCATTTACTCAGGTGTGTCATTAGCTCAGGTGTGTCATTAACTCATGTGTGTCATTAACTCAGGTGTGTCATTAACTCATGTGTGTCATTAGCTCAGGTGTGTCATTAGTGTAAAGGGGTAATGAGGGGGTCAGTTTAATACTGACCTCCTTTTTACCTTAATTTACTTATTCAGATTGAATAGTAATTTCACGGATTCTCTTCTTTTTCAGTTTATTCAATATTTCTGTGATCTTTATGATGGATAAATAAACAGAGCCATTAAGTGACAATGGACACGTTAACTTAGTTTGATATGTCAAAGAGACACTATCATTTATTTAAAATAAATCAACTAAATTAACACCATTACACTTGATTGACATGATTTCACTTTCTTTCAATTCAAATACGTCAGCACACTTAAATTTAACACAACAGACTTAAATATTGGATGTTAACATATTTAGTCTGTGGGCTCTTTTAGCTTAAAAATATAGTTTCCAGCTTAGGTTGAGAGGGAAAAGAAATAGGAGGAAAGAATTAAGAAGAAAATTATCCTGAGCATGAGACCAGAGTGACACTTTTCATCCGACTTCTGCTAAAATCCAGGTACGTTTTGTAAACAGCTCCTTTACCTTTTGACGACAGCCCGGTAAGAGGGAAGACACCAGCCTTCAGATGCACAGAGTCCTTTAGTCTCAGCACGTCCAAAACTGGTTTTAGTTTACGTTTCAACGTCTCCTGGCTTCCGCGTTGGTCATCAGAGAATATGTCAGCTTCAGGCCTCTGACTTCAAGATAAACTTATTCCAGGAGGGAATAAACAAAGTTTTTGAGCTCGGCTTGTTCGAAGTAGACTCATAACAGCCTGTTATCAGTCCTTAGCTGAAGACGCCGGTCGTTAGCTCTTGACCACACGTGTCCAGCTCTTGGGAAAGTTCACATCTCTTTGGAAGTTCCCAGCAACTCTCTGGCGCGTTCTCGCACAGTTTAGAACTTAAAGAGCAGGCACAAAGAGAGGAGTTCACTTGTCTTATCAGAACCCAAGGTTACAGCAGCAGAGGGAAATTGTTTAGGAAAAGACAGAGCAGCTGGAGCCTTGTTCATGAAAAACACGGATTAAACTGTCTTCTTATTTCTAAACAAAACAGTCGGGTCTCTGTGACCCGCAATTTCACCTTTAACATAGCAGTGAACACAGTTTAACTCTCACAGAATAACACAGCTTAAAAGCACACATCATGAAAATGACAAAAGTTATTCTTTTGATCACATTAGAATAAAATCAAAGATAGAAATAGTCTCTTTTGGTGACTATATTTATCAGATTATAGCTAAATGAATGATTTTGTAGTAAATGTCTTGCTTTACTGAGTGGTCAGTAAAGGTCATCACTGGACAGTTCAAAAGTACACAGGTGTCTTAAAAGTGGACAAGGTCATGTCCACTACATCTCCCCCCTTTTGGAAGCCATCGCCAGTCCTTGGGGATGGGGTCCAACACGAAAGGAAACCTTGAACTGTCTTTGATCTTGAAGTAATCCAGCAAGTGGAAAAGAAAAATCAAAAATTATAATCCCATAAAGTTTTTGGAAATTTCATACTGTTCAGAGGTAATCCCATTGCGAAAAGCTTTTAATCCTTCGGAAAACAAAGTCTGTTAACTCTTGGAAAACAAAGTCTGTGATCCTTTGGAAAACAAAGTCTTATAATCCACAGCGGTAATCCCACAGCAGTAAATCCACAACGATTAGTTTTGTTGATTGATCAGCAACAATTGTTTTCATAATCAGCATGTAGAGGGGATCCCTCGATTGACGCAGAGGAGGCGATCCTTGGATGAAGGTTGAAGACCAAGCGTTGGAGCTGCAGGTCCCCACATCGAAGGTTGTTGGCTGGTTGGTCTCCAGTCAGTGCCACTCTGGTTCTATGTGTCATGCAATTATGTGGTTTTAGGTGGGCTTATGATTGGGATTTTACATTAGGCCCTACCTATATGCACCTGGTATGTAAGCTATCATGGTTTAGATCAGCTATAATTACCAATTAAGGGGTGGATCAATTCTGTAAATTAGATATAGGGATCTATACCTATAGAATTTTGGAGGGCTTCTGTAACGAAGGCCTCTAATTCCAAACTATTCCTCCATTCATTACTTAGTTTAGGTTAAACTAAAGTAGAAAAATGAAATATAGTTTGATCTAAATGTCTGTTGTCTTTTAGACGAACGACGTAGGATTTGGTGTACCTAATAAATTTTGAAGTCTATGGCGAGACTCATCAAAATGAATAGATAATCTAGAATAGAAACGATCGAATCGGTTCAATTTAGAAATCGTGAGGCCAGTGTAGTTTATGGTACCTTGAGTAGCTTTAAACTACATTGACTCTTCAACGGTTGAGATTTAACAAAACGAACTGCATGTTGGCATAGTTAGATCCATCTTATGCATTAATCAATGTTAATACAAAACCTTTTTTGGCTGGGAGTGTCCAGAACCACAACAATATCTCAAATAATGACAACAGTAATGACTAAACAACAAGGAAACAACGTTTCACTGCTTCGACACACTCTTGTCGTCAGATTCCAAAGTGCAACACACAAGAAAACAGGTCTCAACTTTATGACCGAGGTCAACTTAAATCTTGTGGATTTAAATGGTTGTTAAGATTAGTTTTTGTTGTGGGTGTTGGACTTAGCGTTTCTAAGTTCAAGTTGGACAATGCGACTTATAGGGTGGGAAATATGGTAGTTTAAACCTGATTAGTTTATTTACTAACTTGTGTTTGGACGACCTTATTATCCCATGAAGTCGGTGAGTTTGTGAGATCTTTGTCTTTTGTGGAGTCATTGAACGCCTTGTAAGGTTTGATCTGATTTCGATGTACCCATTTAGCAATTGGCTCTTTGCGGCCTTTGCTGATTTTGATCTCGTAGACGACTGAGGACACTTTGTCTGTTATCAGATGAGGTCCAGTCCACCTGGGCATTAGTTTGCGGGCGAGAGTTCCGGTCCCGGACTCTCCTTTCCCGGTTGCTGGGGCGAACGTATAGTACCAGACTCTGTCTCCCACTTGGAGTTCATTGTGAGAGGCCTTCTGGTCATAGTACGCCTTGCGTCCTTCAGCGGACCTTTCCAGGTTTTTCTGGGCGAAAGCAAAAGTGTTTCTGAGGTGTACATTCAAATCTTTCATGTATTGTTGTGTAGTGTAGGCTGTCGCCATGACGGCGTCGCCTGGTTGGTACAACAGGTGTAGAGGGAGAGTCATCTGTCGACCGGTCATCATCTCGAAGGGAGAGATGCCAGTTGATGTGTGTGGAGTGGCTCTTATGGCCATGAGGACCAGAGGGAGTTTCACATCCCAGTCCTTGTGGTTTGCAGCCACGTATTTCTTCAAAATACTCACCACAGTTCTGTTTGCTCTCTCAACTTGGCCTGAAGCCTGTGGGTGGTAGCCGACATGAAAGTTGGCCTTGACGCCTAGCGTCTTCCACAGTTCTTTCATCACTTCACCTGTGAAGTGTGTACCTTGGTCTGAGTTCACCCGAAGGGGAAGTCCAAACCTTGAGAATATATGATTCATTAACAACATAGCAGTTGTTTGTGCTGTGTCGTTAGGAGCTGGTAGGCATTCTACCCATTTGGTAAATGCACAGGTTACCGTGAGAAAATATTTATTTCCTCTAGAGCTCTTAGTGAGTGGTCCAACCCAGTCGATCTGGAGGTCAGACCATGGGAATGCAATGCCTCTGCTTTGCAGTGGTGCTCTGTGAAGTGGTCTGGTTGGCTGAAACTGGCCACAGACCACGCACCCTTCAATGTAGTCCTTGACATCCTTTTTCATTCCAGGCCAATAGGCAATTTGTTTTAATGCCGTCAGCGTGGCTTTATCTCCTTTGTGTCCTGCGGACGGGAGATCATGGGCATGAACTAACATCACCCCCCTTTGGTCATGGGGAACCACGAACACAGGTGAGGACGTTGGTCCATGAGCGAAAGTCAGGATGCCCTTGAGTAGTTTAAGCTGTTTGCGCAGCTGATAAAGGACTTTAAGGTCTGGATCGGAATCCAGTTCGTCTTTAGACGGAGTGTTCTTGTCCGGATCAGTCAGATACAGTATCATGGAGTTGATAGCAGGATCCGACTTCTGAAGTTGGATGATGTCAGGGTCAGTCAGTGCGGGTCGTACGGAGACTGCGTTGTCAGCAGGTTTGTCCGCGGCCTGTGCACGTGTGACTGCCATAACTCTGACTGAAGGTTGTGTTGGCAGAGTCTCGATTAACCAGGAGGGGTCGAAGGACCATAGAGGACCTTCGTCGGCTCCTTCTTTGGCTAAGGAGTCTGCAATGTCATTGTAGTGTTTGTCATCGCCAGGGACTCTAGAATGCCCTGGAACCTTCTTCCAGTAGATCTGTAAGTCATGTGATGTCACCAAGTGATCACACGCTATGAAAAGCTCTTTGTGTTTGACCACTTTTCTGTCGCTTGTTAGGAAACCGTTCTGTTTCCACACAGCGAGGTGACAAGCGAAACTCAAACGAGCATAGTTAGAGTCAGTGCAGATGACTAGCGTCTTGATGGAGCGTTCTACTACCATCTGGAGAGCTATTA
>JBBPBX010054038.1:0-10412 GCA_038048925.1 Garcialebias charrua
CATCTTTTATGTATGTGTAAACATGGTCCATCGTGTTGTTTTTACGTGTTGGTATGGCCACATGCTGATAAAGTCTTAGCAGGCAGTCTTTTAGATTTACGCGATTAAATTTTTAAATTTATGTTTGGGGAGGTGTGAATGTGCAATCGAAATCTGATATGAACCAAAAAAGTGAACTCTGGTCCGCCTAAAATCCTAGGTCTCGGTTTGGTTGAAGTGAACTCTAGCGTGGACAAGTTGACTCAATTGACTCAGTTCAGTGTGACCGCAAATCACACCAGCTGAAATGTAAACAAATGTTATGAATGTTGATCCCTAACCAAACCAAGTCTACCAAACTATTTGGTGGAGAAACAACCTTACCTCCTCTCCAAACCTGAGTGCTTACATTCAAGTGTAAGCTTCTTCTGTTTACTGTATATTCAAACCTTCCAGAAGATCCATTGCCTCATAGAAAACAATCAACAATCATCATTCTGCTTCCACAGATGCTTTCCCATTCCTCCAAAGTTAGCTCCTGTAAATACTGTAAAATATATTTATTGTTATTTCCTTACTTCAGACTCTTGAATCGTCCTGGGTTTCAGTTAATCCCACTCTGAAAAATCAAACATACAAATGAATGAGTTTTGTCAAGTGACAGGACATCAATTTATTTTCAACCACTCAGGGTCTAACAAGGTCAGTCTTGAGCAATTGCATAGGCAGAGCTAATCTTTCAGAGTCAGAGAGAGAGAGTCAGAGAGTCTTTATTGTCATTTGCACCGCATGTGGTACATGAGATGAAAACGAGATTATGTACACGAGGTCCCAGTTACATCCAACAACAAATGAAAGAGAAAAACAGTAATAACATCGAGAACTAACTAAGAAAAACATCAACTAGTAATACACTAAGCCTAATATAGTGGGAATAAACAGCAGCACGAACATGAGTTTGTATGAGCAGATGGTCACAGATGAACACAGATGAACACAGCAACAAGAAAACATATCAGCATCAGCATGATGTGATATTTTGCAGTGTTTATTTTAATTTTATTTTTATTTATTCATGAGTCTAACAGCCTCAGGGTAGAAGCTGTTCCTCAGTCTAGTGGTTCTACACTTGATGCTCCTCAACCTCCTTTCCCTGTTCAAATGAGTTTTTGTTAGCAGGATCATAAGACTGTCTTTTGTACTAACCAAGAATAATAAATAACCTGGTGCATGCTTAATAATCCAGGTAGAAAAATCCAAAAAAAGACCATCAGTCTGAGGTGCTAAGTCTGGTCAGACTTAGCACCTCAGAATGATGAAGTATTTCAGATGAAAGATGAGATGTTTCTACTTTTTTGTTTTGTTTTGTTTCTTTGAATGTCCAAAGGACCAGACTTAGCTTTTATGGAAAAGAATAATAAACATTTTGAAGCTATTCAAATGTTTTTTTAGCTAATTTAACATATTTATCAATATGCATTTTTCAATATGCATTTTTTTCAATGTATTTTAAAGACTCCAAATTAAAAGAACATATTTTCACAGCTTACTATATGATTTTTTTTTGTCTTAATATAAGTGTAACAACAACAACTTTGATCACAATAAAACCTTTGTGACTGCAGACCAGACACAAACCATAAATGGCAACAACAATTCCCTTACGTGTCTTGGCAGGTTTCACAGCAAATAAACAACACAGGGAAGGGTCAAAGAGCACAACAAACACTCTAAAGGGTTCAGCTGGCCTCTAAATCCTCTAGATGCCATTTGATAAAGTCTAGTTTTGGAAGCATGCCCAGTCCACAGGGACCTTAACCCACAATTCACTGAACCCAAAGGTTATATTCCTTAAATCTCTCTCCCAAACACTGCAGAACACCATAAGATGTTTTTGTCCTGACTGAAAGGAGTTGTTTTAGTGATGAAAAATGGACCCACACAATACCAGGGTGGTAATGATACTGTCATGACTATTTTTGTATTCAAGGCCTTGCATTGCCACCTGGTTTAGACAAAGTTCATCTAGGGTTAAATTACAAAGTTGTAGTTTTTTCTCTCTCTCTCTCTATTAAACTTTGAACACAACCTCATGCACTATTGTGCCAAGCTACTGCTACATCAAAATTTAACTCAATGACTGTTAAACTGGCAGAGTAGGATCTGGCTTTCTGTGTTGACTAATGTTGATTATCTGTGATGATCATATCACATTAAATTAATGTAATCAGTTGTACGTCAGGATTATTTTCTGCTAGTTTCATTAAAATCCAGGCAGTGGTTCATGGGACATTTTAGTAATAGACCAACATAATAGTAAACAAAACAAAAAAAGTAAAAAATTATGCAATTAATTGTAACACGGACGAGAACCCAGAGATTACCAACTGAGAGACGAACACAATCAGAACTCAAAATGTAATTAAAATGATTTATTACAGTGATAATAGTGCTATGTACAAAGCAGGGATCAGGGAACCTGGAAATGGAGGGAAACGGGTAAATTCTCGGAATTATGTTTAGTTGGAGACAATAATTGTTCCTAGTTCCTTATGGTTGGGTTCAACGGTTGTGGCTCGGAGGAGAAGGCAGAGGGTTTCCAATAGGGAAGGTCCAGGTAGTAGAGGCAGTAGTGATAATGGAACGAAGAAGGTGAGTGGTTGGATGGCACAGGATCAGCTGAAGCAGGAACTTTACAGGTGAGTACCAGCACAGGAGGTTCAGGTCGTTGGATAAGCGGTCTAGGAGATCAGTTGTAGACAGCAAGAATCTGAAAACACAGGGGAATACACAAGTGTATCCCAAGTACATTTTGATAATTCATAAGTTAAAGGGCTGGAGACACAAGTACTGGTTTGTAAGTAATGCTCCAGCAGGGATGGAGCTCATAATAAATGACCTTTACAATCATGGAGCCAATCAGTGAAATTATTTCCAGCTGTTGTTGCTCATAGGAGCCACCCTGAAGATCAGGAACCTGGAGGGAAAAACTGTAAACCCTACATTAGTAGTACTTGAAATATGTTTTGAGAATTAGACAGAGAATTAGACAGATATAACCTCATTAGTTACTTGAAATCCACCCATTGTCTCATGAGATATTTTGTTGACAGAGTTGATGTTGAGGGAGTGCGTATATGCATCCACCATATATGTACTAACAATACATCAATATTTTTGTTGCTCTTTTCCCTACAAGTTAATTTTTCCCTGTTTGAGTTTACCTTATTTCATCTGTGTTTTGGGTATGTTTGATAGTTTTCATTTATCTATTGAGGCCTGTGGTGTCCTCACAAAGAGCTCCACAACTGGACTCAGCTTTAGTACTATTAGAACATAAGTTGGTTAAATTAACTTTCTGGTTCCTCGAGACTGTTGACATGTTGTCCCGTGATTTGTTAAGATTTACATGGATATACAGGTTGATGGTTGCAGCATTGTTCATTAACAGGTGATGATAATGGAGAAAAAATGGTCAAACACACCTATGCCCATCCTCCCTTAGTGATTATTTTTTGTAATACGCCAATCAAAAAAGGCATTCAATACAAGATCAACTGGACTTTATTTGTAACAGAAGACGTTTCGCTCATCATCCGATAAGCTTTCTCAATTCAATAGAGACTGTGAGAGGGAGAGGGAAGTTATAAGCAAGCTGGAACCTCTGATGCACACCAAACTAGGTAAATTGGAAGCTAACACACACACATATTTGGGATAACACGTGCCTGTGACCCATTCAAAGTTCAGTGTGTGAAAGCAGAGATTACAGAAAAACACACACACATCCTACTGTATGTAAATTGACGAAAACCACACTTCACACATTGATACCAAGGACCTGTCAAAGTCTTTGTTAGTCTAATTCACAAGTGAGGCTCCTCTGTTCTCATCAGGTGGGATGCGTCTGGGAAAACAGCTGCAGGTCCGCAACCATAAGTTTTAAAAAGTTGAAATCTGACAGAACCAGACTGTGTGCACGTGGATTTTCAAACAGGAGTCACGCACCAACATATGTTGGTTGCAAGCTGAGGTAACACATACATGTAAATTGACAGATCACACCTTAACAGTAGGGGGTTCCCTTGAAGTCTCTGACAGAAGACACGCAACTGTATGTAAATTGACAAAAACACCTCACAGCCCAACAACAGAGGTCACAGACAAGACACCTCTGTTCCCATCCGGTGTAAAACGCTTGGGAATCAGCCCCAAAGCTGAGTTATAAGTCTTGGAAAGTTGAAATCTCAGACCTCCTCCTCTGTTAAGAGAAGGTTTTTCTCTCTTAACATAAACAGCTTCCTTCACACCTCTCTCAAACCATCTGTGCTCTCTATCCAATATTTGTACATTTTGGTCATCAACAGATTAACAACAACATCAAAAGATTAACAACAAGCACAACATCCCAGTACACTTCAAACCCAGCAGGACTCTCAGACAGAGGCTGGTACATCCGAAGGACAGAACCCCCACACACAAACAGAGTGGGGTTGTGTACGCAGTCCAGTGCTGCACTGGAATATGACTGAAAAATGGACCCACACAATACCAGGGTGGTAATGATACTGTCATGACTATTTTTGTATTCAAGGCCTTGCATTGCCACCTGGTTTAGACAAAGTTCATCTAGGGTTAAATTACAAAGTTGTAGTTTTTGCACTGGACTGCGTACACAACCCCACTCTGTTTGTGTGTGGGGGTTCTGTCCTTCGGATGTACCAGCCTCTGTCTGAGAGTCATGCTGGGTTTGAAGTGTACTGGGATGTTGTGCTTGTTGTTAATCTTTTGATGTTGTTGTTAATCTTTTGATGACCAAAATGTACAAATATTGGATAGAGAGCACAGATGGTTTGAGAGAGGTGTGAAGGAAGCTGTTTATGTTAAGAGAGAAAAACCTTCTCTTAACAGAGGAGGAGGTCTGAGATTTCAACTTTCCAAGACTTATAACTCAGCTTTGGGGCTGATTCCCAAGCGTTTTACACCGGATGGGAACAGAGGTGTCTTGTCTGTGACCTCTGTTGTTGGGCTGTGAGGTGTTTTTGTCAATTTACATACAGTTGCGTGTCTTCTGTCAGAGACTTCAAGGGAACCCCCTACTGTTAAGGTGTGATCTGTCAATTTACATGTATGTGTTACCTCAGCTTGCAACCAACATATGTTGGTGCGTGACTCCTGTTTGAAAATCCACGTGCACACAGTCTGGTTCTGTCAGATTTCAACTTTTTAAAACTTATGGTTGCGGACCTGCAGCTGTTTTCCCAGACGCATCCCACCTGATGAGAACAGAGGAGCCTCACTTGTGAATTAGACTAACAAAGACTTTGACAGGTCCTTGGTATCAATGTGTGAAGTGTGGTTTTCGTCAATTTACATACAGTAGGATGTGTGTGTGTTTTTCTGTAATCTCTGCTTTCACACACTGAACTTTGAATGGGTCACAGGCACGTGTTATCCCAAATATGTGTGTGTGTTAGCTTCCAATTTACCTAGTTTGGTGTGCATCAGAGGTTCCAGCTTGCTTATAACTTCCCTCTCCCTCTCACAGTCTCTATTGAATTGAGAAAGCTTATCGGATGATGAGCGAAACGTCTTCTGTTACAAATAAAGTCCAGTTGATCTTGTATTGAACGCCTTTTTTGATTTATCATGTCCTGGATGACTGAGAATCTTCACCAGCGTAATACGCCAATATTTTTAAACTAGAATGTAACTTATGAGCAATGTTTAAGAGCATTGTGACGAGTGTGAAAGCCTCTTTCTTGTTAGCTCTTCTCTCTGCTTGGTTTGTGTTAGATGTTTCTTCTTGTGACTTTTTTTTATATTGGGCATCCTGTGATGTCAGGGTTTTTGAAAACAAAAACTTTCTTAGTCAACATATGTTAATTAACATAAACTCTAATTTAGTCCTACTCAAGAGATGGTATTGAGCTTTTAGAGGCTTTAGTTCTCTTTGCTGTTAGCTAACCCTTGATGCATTTTTGTGACTTCTGTTCACAAAAGTTTTTCAAATTTGCAGTTAATACGTGCTGCGAATAGACGTTATTGGATAATCTTTTGTGGGTTTTAAGAGTCTAAATGTGTCTCACAAAGGTTTCTGAGAATCAGAAGACTAGTTACCCTGATGCATGCTCAATAATCCAGGTAGAAAAATCTAAAAAAGCTAAGTCTGGTCCTCTGGACATTCAAAAAACAAAAAAACAAAACAAAACAAAGCAAACAAAGCAAGCAGAAGACTAGTTCATTAGCTCATCTGTTAGCACACAACAAGCTAACGCTATGTCCTATCAGAACATGAACTTGTTCATATCATTATTTAAATGCAGTAAAACATGCTCACAATCACTCAGAGATATGCTATAGTCAAAGTCAAAGTCAACTTTATTGTCAGATCTGCAATATGTACAGTACAGGACATACACAGGACCGAAATTGCGTTTCTCTCAGTCCCTCGGTGCAACAGTAAACATCTAAACATTGAAACACTGAAACATATAATAATAGACATAAGCATAAAATAGTAAAACTAACACTGTCCTGAGTTTTTTGCATAGTGGTATAAGAGTATGAAAATTTACACCAACTCTAAAACTAAAACATTAAACATTTAATGAACATAATATTGTCCTGAGTTTTTGCATACTAGTATAAAAAAAGAGTATAAAAAGTATAACTAAAATAAACTAAAGGTTTCTAGCATTGACATTTGCAAAGTGGCAAAGCAGCGTATGAGTCAATGTACACAGTATATGTATGAGGTAGTAGTTGATGTTGTTATAGAGGCAAAAAGTGGCATATGCAGTAAGGCACATTGGGCATCCCTAAATAAGACCTAAATAAGACCGTTCAGAGCACACTGTATATGTACCAGCAGTGGTGTAGATATTAGAGTAGTGTAAATAAATGTAAACAGTAGTAATTACATGTAAGCAGTAGTAATAAAAGTAAACAGTATTAATAAATGTAAACAGAGAATGTAAACAGTATTATGATTATAGGCAGTGATGTAATACAGACATTAGTGCAAGTATGAGAAGTAGTGCAAACTGTATGAGCACATGACCGAGAGTTTAGTGAAAACCCGTTTGATGACACAGAGTCTAGTGTTAAAATCTTTGTGTTGTGTGGTAATGTGTGAGAAAGTTTTAGTGTTAAGGCAGTTCAAATGGGAGGGGGGGCAGAGCAGGCAGAGTGTTTAGCATTCTGACTGCCTGATGAACAGAGCTGTCTCTCAGTCTGCTGGTTCGAGCCTGGAGACTCCTCAGTCTCCTCCCTGATGGCAGCAGTCTGAAGCAGCTGTGTAGTGGGTGTGTGGGATCACCTGCCATGCGGTGGGCTTTCCGAGTGAGGCGTTTGCTGTGTAAGTCCTGCAGTGAGGGCAAGGAGGTGCCCACGATCTTCTCAGCTGCTCTCACAATGCGCTGGAGGCTCTTGCGGCAGGATGCAGTACATGCACCAAACCACACAGTGATGCAGCTGGTCAGGACACTTTCTATGGCACCTCTGTAGAAGGTGCTCATGATGGGGGTTGAAGCTCCAGCCCTTTTCAGCTTGCGGAGAAAGTAGAGACGCTGGTGAGCCTTCTTTGCCAGTGCTGCAGTGTTCCTGCTCCAGGACAGGTCCTTTGAGACGTGCACTCCCAGGAACTTGGTGCTGTCTACTCTCTCCACTGCGGTGCTGTTGATGGTCAGAGGGGCATGTTGGGCATCCTTCTTCCTGAAGTCCACAACAATCTCCTTTGTCTTCTCCACGTTGAGAGTGAGATTGTTGTGTCCGCACCACAAGGCCAGGCGGCTCACCTCGTTCCTGTAGTCCGTCTCATCGTTGTTGCTGATGAGACCCACCACTGTTGTGTCGTCCGCAAACTTGATGAAGTGGTTGGAGCTGTACGATGGTGTGCAGTCGTGTGTTAGCAGGGTGAATAGAAGGGGGCTCAGCACACATCCTTGTGGGGCCCCTGTGTTCAATGTGATGGTGCTAGATGTGTTACTCCCGACCCGCACTGTCTGTGGTCTCCCGGTCAGGAAGTCTAGCAGCCAGTTACACATTGAGGTGTTCAGCCCCAGACTGTCCAGTTTAAGGATGAGCTGTTGGGGGATGATGGTGTTAAATGCCGAGCTGAAGTCGATGAACAACATTCTAACATAGGAGTCCTTCGTGTCCAGATGTGTGAGAGCTGTGTGAAGGGCAGAGGAGATGGCATCGTCGGTTGAGCGATTAGGTCGGTATGCAAATTGGAAGGGATCCAGGGAGTCAGGGAGGACAGATGTGATGCTTTTCATGACTAGCCGTTCAAAGCACTTCATCAGGATGGGGGTGAGTGCTACTGGGCGATAGTCATTGAGGCATGCGGGCGTTGCCTTCTTTGGGACAGGGATGATGGTGGTGGCTTTGAAACAGGTGGGGACGATGGCCTGGCTCAGTGAGATGTTAAAGATGTCCGTGAAGACCGCTGCGAGTTCCCCTGCACAGTCCTTCAGCACACGACCAGGTATGTTGTCAGGACCAGAGGCCTTCCGGGCGTTAATCTTGATGAATGATCGCCTTACGCTGTCTGAGGACAGCGTCAGCACCTGGCCATCAGGAGAGGGGGGGAGTTTATGTGCTGGTGTGCTGTTACTTGCCTCGAACCGAGCAAAGAACTCATTCAGTTCATTCAGCGCAGAGGCTGAGCTGTCACAGGTCTGGGGGGGTGGTTTGTAGTTTGTGATGGTCTGTATTCCCTGCCACAGACTGCGTGTATCCCTGCTGTCCTTGAAACGGTGAGCTATTTTCCCAGAATACTGCTTCTTTGCCTTTCTGATGCCCCGGTCCAGGTTGTTTCTGGCTGCCCTCAGGCCCACCTGATCTCCCGCTTTGAAGGCAGCATTCCTGGCTCTCAGGAGTCTGTAAACCTCAGCTGTCAGCCATGGCTTCTGGTTAGCCCGAACAGTGATGGTTTTAAGGTTGGTTACATCATCAATGCACTTGGTGATGTATGAACATACAGTGTCTGAGTACTCCTGTAAAGTACTCAACAGTAAACCTCTTGTATGGGTTTTTAAAGCAACACTTATTTTTTTCATGGATGTTTTTAAGAAATCATAAATTCAGCTGATGTTTGCTCTGGCCCGGTCTATTTAGAATAATGATGCAGGCATAATGTCTGAGAGCTACGCCTCTAAAGATAAAAAAAAATGAAATGTTTAAAGCTTTCTGCTCTTTAAGAACTCCCAGAAGATTCCCTGAGGCTGCAGATCTAAAACGTGTGTGAATGAGTGGGTGTATCTCCAAATGAACTCAGCTCAACTCTGCAACACATTTATTTTCACAAAGTCATATTTAAGGCAAGCTTACCATGTAAGCAATTATAAAGTAAAGAAAAAATGTTCAACAAACCAATTTGCATGAAATATAATTGTTTCTTTTTTAATTGTTTCTGTTTAAAACATTCTTTCTCTGCATAATTTATAATATTCAGATTTTTCAGAGTTGCCTTTTGCTGCGAGTTTCCTGCCTGCAAGCAAGTGGATAGACGTGTAACTAAATGACTTCATTCAAACTGTATTCATTTAATTAACTATATGATAATACCTCAGGCAGGGGAGGTTTTCCTCGCAGACTCTGCTCTTTTGTTTCTATTTGACAGCTACCTGTGGTGCTCTGTGGATTATTTCTGATGGTTTGCATAAATCTTTCAGAAGACTCACATGAAGATATGCTAATCCAAATTACAGTGAAAAACTTCCTCAAGTTTTAGTGGGTCAAACTCCAAAAATAATCATGAACTCAAAAATTAAAATAGGGATTTGAAGTAATAAACATGTCCGATAAAAAACAAAACTAAAGCCTAAATTGTCAAATGAAAGCTAGCAAAAAATACAACATATATATATATATATATATATATATATGTATATATATATATATATATATATATATATATATATATATATATATATATATATATATATAGTATATATATATATATATATATATATATTATATATATACAGGTAGTCCCCGACTTACGAGCGAGTTCCGTTACAACGAGGCGCTCGTAACATGGAAATCTCGTAATTTGGAACGGCCGCCACGTGTCTCGTAAGTCCGGAATTTCGCTCGTAAGTTGGAACGGTTTTGCTAGCGCGACTACAAACACTCGTTTTTCATCGAAAAACTGCTTATGAGTGCATAAAAATGATCGGAAACGTGTGTCCACATGTTTAGCTAACGAACTGTGGTGAAAAAACACAGAAAAACTCAGTATTTTTTGCGTTTTTTCCAAAAATTTGCCAGCTCGTAAGTCCGGATCCTCGTAAGTAAGAGCGCTCGTAAGTCGGGGACTACCTGTATATATATATATATATATATATATATATATATATATATATATATATATATATATATATACATATATATATACATATATATACATATATATATACATATAT
>JBBPBX010054038.1:10527-21602 GCA_038048925.1 Garcialebias charrua
ACACACACACACACACACAGACATTTATATATACACACACACACACACACACACACACACAAATATAGATTTATATGTGTGTGTGGGTATCTTTGTGTATCTTTTTTTAATTCAACCTTTATCTATACAGGTTAGTCTCACTGAGCCTCAAGGACTCATTTACAAGAGAGACCTGTTTTAAATAATAACCACAGATGAGGTACAGGCAACAATAGATGTCATAAGAAAAGCATGTAAGATGAAAAGTAAATAGAAGACATTATACAAAAGGTCAAAATAAAAAAAAACTTCTACTTTGTAAAGTGATGTAAAATACTAAAAACAGGAACATGTCTGCATTGTTTATTTATTTTTGTTGCTTTTATTTCCCCATGAACTTATCATTTGTTTAAAACTCCTCAGAGTGGTCAAGGTCTCTCAGGAGTTTTACCTCCATTACCTACATGTATGCACTTAAAAGTTATTTTAAATAATAATTTAATAAGGTAAATTAAGGAAATTTATTTATTGATAATAGTTATTTAGGGAAAATATATTCACATAATCAAAATGTATTTTTTTGTATTTCATAACATTTTTTAGATAAATGCAAACATGTGGAATTGAACATTTTAGGACATGTGACAGTGGTTAGCAGCAACACTGTCAGAAACTCCACAGAAGCCTTCAGGTTTCCTCCCACAGTCCAAAAATAAATTCAGGGTTAGTGTGTGATATTTGTGTCAAACGAGCTTCAGTCTGCACCAAACGGGTCACAGCTAACTGCTGCATATTCATTTGTGTTTATAAATAACCACTTCTTTTTCCCCCCCTTGTAATAACACTGTCGTGACTGCACTGACAACTTTATTGTTGCTGTGCAGTGTTATTCTTTCCATTTCCTATTTTTGCTCTGCTCTGTCATCAGTTAAAATGTTTTTTCTCTATAAAGAAAAATTGCCTGTGAGTTGTCTGCAGTGACAGTTAGACCCTGTCAAGATGCTTATAGCACCAGGCTTAAGAAGAGGCCCAACACTGTGGCTGGAATTGTCCTACCTAACATTTGTCCTGGTCAACTACTTGTACTATGAATCTAATTTATTGACTTCAATATAATAATGGAATCCTCCCATCATGGATTGTTTTTGTCTTCAACTGTTTGCACTGATAGCATTACTATACTCACCTCTTCATTATTCTCTCTGGGTACACTGAAAATGTGATAGTGCAACCTGTCTTATCCCGTTACAGACTATTGCCAAGAATTCACCTGAAATGCTTCCAGACCAGTGGCCACTGATGCCTGTTGGTTCAGATACAACAGGCATGATCATGATCTGTTGTGGATTGAACCCGGTGTGCAGACATAATGCAGGGGATTCGAGGGAAAAGGGACAAATAATATTTATTAATAAGAAACCATAAGGGTGATGTGGCAACAAAACTTACATACATGGACTAGGAGACATGGAGGGAGACAGAACAAGAACACCTTGACAGGACAATCCATGGACAGATGAACCATTAATGAAGAGACACAGACTATATGAGAACACTAACGAGACAATGACGAACACCTGGGGTGATTGTGATAGCGGGCAGGTGTGACAGGAGCTGGAAAACAGAATTACACACCAATCCTCACAACTGTATTGGAAACCCTTTGCTGCCATCCAGAAGTTGGTCTTGGTACTGTGCACAAGTTATGTTGCAGTATTTGGCAGTATTGAAATTACTGTGACAAAGGAACACTGTAGAGAAGCATTTTAAAAAATTCAGTTCCACAGGTCAATTCAAGCAATGACAGCAGCAATACAACAACTGTCTTACCTGAGACTGGAAAACTCATTTTAGTACCCAATTATTCATTCATTCATTCATTCAACCTTTATTTATACAGGCTAGCCTCGTTGAGTCACGGGGACTCATTTACAAGAGGGACCTGTCTCACTCACACCAAACAACCATCCACTCTCACACTCACACCTAGGGTCAATTTAGAGTCACCAATCAGCCTAACGTGCATGTTTTTTGGTCTGTGGGAGGAAACCGGAGTACCCGGAGGAAACCCACGCATGCACGGGGAGAACATGCAAACTCCACCCAGAAAGGCCCCGGACCGGGATTTGAACCGGCAACCTTCTCGCTGAGAGGCAGCAGCTCTACCAGTTGTGCCACCGTGCTGCCCAATTATGCCAAATGTAGCTAATTTGCATCATACCTAAACCCATTGATGGGCTTGCAAACAAACTAACATATACTGTATGTTTGCTCCATCTTCATAACACATTATCTGTATACAATACCATATCATTTTATTTATAAGGCCCTTTAAACAGGAACAAGGTCTAACCAAAGTGCTGAACAAACAAACAAACAACAGGCAACACACACAATGAAGTATAAAACGAAAGACATAAAAACATTGCAGATCATAAATAAAACATCCAAACACAGATCAGCTGGTGTTGAAAGCAACAGAATAGTAGTGAGTCTTTAACTGATATTTGAAAACTGAGAGGGAGGGGGCCTGTCTGACGAGCAGCAGTAAGTCGTTCCAGAGTCTTGGGCCTGCTACAGAGAACGCCCTGTCACGTCTGCGCTTAAGGCGAGTTACTGGAACTCTTAAAAGTACCCGGTCCTCTGACCTCAACGCACGTGGTGGGACATATGGGTGTATCAATTCCAAGAGATAGGCAGGGGCAAGACTGTTCAGTGATTTGTAGACATACAGGATATCCAGATATGTAGATATCCAGGCTCTCATATTGTTAAGTTTGCAGATGATACAGCGGTGGTGGGATGCATCACAAACAATGATGAGTCCAGCTACAGACAGGAGGTGGAACATCTGGAGAGCTGGTGCAAAGAGAATAATCTTCACATGAATGTGAAGAAGACAAAGGAGATGATTGTGGACTTCAGAAGGAACAAACACACCCACGCCCCACTGAAAATAGGTGGGTCTGCAGTGGAAGTGGTCTCCAGCTACAAATACTTGGGTGTACACATGAATGATAACCTCAGCTGGAGCAACAACACCACCAGCCTGATCAAGAAAGGTCATCAGAGACTCTACTTCCTCAGACGGCTGAGACGTGCTGGTCTGAGCAGCCCAGTTCTCACCTCGTTCTACAGGTGTGCAGTGGAGAGTCCTGTGCTCCAGCATCAACGTGTGGCATGGAGGCTGCACAGTTGAAGAGAGGAAAGCTCTACAGAGAGTGGTGAAGGCTGCACAGAAGTCTGTTGGAGTCAGTCTCCCCACCATCACAGACATTTACACCTCCAGATGCAGGAAAAGAGCCACCTGCATCATGAAAGACCTCACTCACCCAGCACACTCACTCTTTGCCCCACTCCCCTCAGGACGGAGGTTGAGGAGCATCAAATGTAGAACCACTAGACTGAGGAACAGCTTCTACCCTGAGGCTGTTAGACTCATGAATAAATAAAAATAAAATAAAAATAAACACTGCAAAATATCACATTGTGCTGATGCTGATCTGTTTTCTTGTTGCTGTGTTCATCTGTGTTCATCTGTGACCATCTGCTCATACAAACTCATGTTCGTGCTGCTGTTTATTCCCACTATATTAGGCTTAGTGTATTACTAGTTGATGTTTTTCTTAGTTAATTCTAGATGTTATTACTGTTTTTCTCTTGCATTTGTTGTTGGATGTAACTGGGACCCCGTGTACATAATCTCGTTTTCATCACATGTACCACATGCGGTGCAAATGACAATAAAGACTCTCTGACTCTGACTCTGACTCTCTGACTCTCTGACTCTAATATTGAACTGGATTCGAAGATGAACCAGTAGCCAGTGCAGGGAAGCCAAGACTGCTGTAATGTGCTCACTTTTGCGTGTACTAGTTAAAAATCAGGCTGCTATGTTCTGAAACAGTTGTAATCGTGCAATGGTGGTCTGACTGACGCCAAGCAGAAGTGAATTGCAGTAATCAAGCCTAGATGTAATAAATGCGTGAATTACTGTCTCCAGGTTATTTTTTGATAATATGGGCTTCAGCTTAGACAGTCGCCTCAGCTGGAAAAAACAGGATTTAACGATCATATTTACATGACTGTTGAGTTTCATGGAAGGATCCATTATCACTCCCAGATTTGTGACTTTTTGTTTTTCAGACAGGGGTAGAGCAGAAAGGTTGATGCAGTGGTTCGAGATTGTGTCATTGGGAAGGAACAATATGGCTTCAGACTTCTTATCATTGAAACTTAAGAAATTTAAAGCCATCCAGTCCCTGATGTCAGCCAGGCAGTCGAGCAGAGGTTGAATAGAGCATGTACCATTTTGTCTTAGGGGGAAGTAAATTTGACAGTCATCGGCGTAGAAGTGGAAGGGTATGTTGTGTTTCCGGAAAATAGCACCAAGTGGCAGCAGGTATAAGGAGAATAAGAGAGGACCCAGGATGGACCCCTGCGGAACCCCCCATTTAAGAGCCGCCACTGCAGAACTAAAATCATGATGGAAACACAAAAGGACCTGTCAGAGAGGTAGGATCTGAACCAATTTAGGGCTGACCCTGTGATGCCCACCCACTGCTCCAACCTAGCAATGAGGATCTCATGGTCGATGGTGTCGAAAGCGGATGTGAGGTCCAATAGGACAAGCAACACAGAGTCACCAGTATCTGTGGATAGGAAGATGTCGTTAAAAACCTTCAGTAGGGCAGTCCTAGTGCTATGGAGAGATTTGAAGCCAGATTGGAATAGCTCAGGGATAGCGTGATCCTCTAAGAAGCACTACAACTGGGACTCAACTATTTTCTCTAGAAGTTTAGATACAAATGGGAGTCTGGAGACAGGCCTGAAGTTAAATACTACTGAAGGGTCGAGGTTTGGTTTTTTCAGGAGAGGTTGAACAGCAGCATGTTTTAATGATTTTGGCACCACACCCGAGGATAGACTGCTATTTACAATAGAGAGAATGGAGGGACCTAGAGTAGGAAAAACCTCCTTTAGGAGACGAGGGGGGACCACATCAAAGGGGGAACCAGATGGTTTCAGGTTGCACATGACTTGCTCTAGAGAGGACAGAGAGACTGGTTCAAAATGGTCAAATACAGTAACAGATTGAGGTGAGATAGATGGATCATGAGTTGGAGGAGAAATGAGAGCTTGGGTGGTCGCAGTTTTATCTAAAAATAAATGTTGGAAGTTCTCGCACAGATCAGTCGAGGCTTCCAGGGGTGATTGTTCAGTGAGGTGGAGAACAGAGTTTAGGGTGGAGAACAGAACTCGTGGATTATGAGAGTTTGAAGCAATGATATCAGAGAAGTATTGGGATTTAGCAGTTTTTACTGCTTTCTGATATCGGCGCTAGCTCTCTTTTACCATTTGAAAAGAGACCGGCAGTCTATCTTTTCTCCATTTTCGCTCTGCCTTCTTGCATTTCTGCCTAACAGCTCTGGTCACGTCATTCAGCCACGGTTCTGCTCTGAGTTTTGGTCTTCTAGATTTAATAGGAACAACATGATCCAGAGCCTTTAAACAAACAGAGTCAAACTGGGATGTCAGCTCCTCAGTGTTGGAGAGGAACATTGGGGGCTGAATTATTATTTCATTGTTGTAAATCTCAGTGAAACATGCAGCAGTTAAATGGTTAAAAGTCATGCCTTTACATGTAGAAATGCACATCTTAGGATATATATGGGCGAGGGTGAACTGAAACCGGACTGGCATGTGGTCTAAAAACACATTGTCTCCTATTTTAACATTAGAAACAATCACATCACATGTTAACACAAGGTCCAGTATATGTCCGCGCTGTTGGGTGGGAGTGTTCACATGTTGATTTAAATTAAATGAGTCCAATGAATCTAAAAAGTCCTTAACCATGGGCTTCTCATGACAACACACATGCAAATTGAAATTGCCAAAAATGACCACCCGAGCATATTTAGGTGTATTTTCATCCAGGAAATCAGAAAACTCACTAAGGAGCTCCTTAGAACAAGGTGGGCGGTAGACCAGAGCACATAACGTTGCAGGTGAATGGCCTAGTTCAAAAACAGTCAGCTCAAAACTGGAGTAGGTGATTGGGATGGGCAGTTGTTTAGTTAAAAGTTGATTTGAATATTGTTAATAATCCACCACCACGACCTGATGGCTGTGGGTCGTTAAAATACAAACAGTTTGGTGGTATTATTTCCGTCAATGCACTGGACTCACCCGGCGTCATCCACGACTCTGTGATACAGAAAAAGTCCAAATCGTGTTCCTGAAAGTAATCCCTGAGTATGAAAGTTTTGTTGCTGACAGATCTGGCGTTGACCACGTACATCCTGATGTTATCCGAGCCAGCAACTGTTGAGTGATGGACTCTCATCTTACATTTGAAAATCACATTAAGCATCTGTTTAAAACCTGCTTCTTCCATCTTCGAAACATCTCAAAATTTCGCCCATTTCTAACTTTTTCTGATGCTAAGAAACTCGTCCATGCCTTTGTCTCCTCCAAGCTCGACTATTGCAACTCCCTGTTTATTGGAATCCCTGGCAAAAACCTTCAGAAGCTTAAATATATTCAAAACAGTGCAGCAAGGATTTTATTGGGAGCTCGTAAATTTGAACATATTACACCCATTCTCCATGACCTCCATTGGCTTCCTGTCACCTACAGAATTCAGTACAAAACTTTTCTCATTACCCACCAGTGCTTACACTGAACTTCACCAGATTATCTAGAGGGCATTCTTGCACCATATTCATCCACCCGGTCTCTACGATCACAGAACAGTAATCTCCTTCACATTCCACAAACCAAATTAAGGACCATGGGAGACCGGGCATTCTGTGTGGCTGCCCCCCGCATCTGGAAATCCCTCCCTGACTACCTAAGAGCTCCACAGTCACTGGTTGACTTTAAACAAGGCTTAAAGACCTTTCTTTTTAAGCGAGCCTACTCTGCCTCCACATGATTTTATCTTTGATCTTAGTTGGTATTATCATTGTTTTTAATTGATTTTATTATTGATTTTTGTTGTTTTATCATTGATTTTACTTGATTTTATAACTTGTTTTATTTGATCATTGATTTTAGTTGCACTTTGTAGCACTTTGAGATTTTTGTTAATGAAAAGTGCGTTATAAATTAAATTCATTATTATTATTATTAGTGAGCGCGCGCCAGCGGCTCGCTTTCCACAATGAGCTGCTTCGGTCGCAAACCCCGTTGTTTTCCTGGTCCGTGCACGCGGAAAGCTGGCGATGGGAATCGCCACCAGCTGAAGACAATAAAGCAGTGTGCTTGGCTTTGAGCTTAACCAGCCGGCCAGCTCGTGACCCGCGTTTCCTCCTTCGTCTGGATCGATTTCTCCATGCAGGCAGGTGAGGAGCACAGTGGAGATAAACAGGCAGGTCTTCCTCGAGCAACGGGGGCAGAGGGGGTCTCCCAGAGGAACGTTCATACTGGCCCAAATCAGCGACATCCGCGGCAGAAAAATGCAGATCCAGGAGCTGCTGCCGATCATACACCAACAGTGTATTTGTGTCTCCAATGAAAAACGAACAAAACACAAAAACTCTGAACACCAACAGGAGAGGTGGATATGCAGCCATGCACACGGGCGCCATCTTACCAGGTACTGTATGCCTATAATAACATGGATAGATTTGTATGTTGATTCTATTTTCTTCTAAACAGTCAGCAAATACATTTTCTCTCTCCAAAGAATATTTCAAATACCTTCAAGGTCAACTCTAGGCTACTCATCCCCAGGATCTTCCTGACCCAACTGGGTTGGTGTTTCTGCAACCTCTTCCCACATTGATCCCTTCTATATAGTTAAATATTTATGGCATTTCAAACTGTCTGGTATGAACCAGCTCAACCAGGAATAAAGGGGACGTAACAGTAAACCAGATGGAATTGGTTTTAAATGAAAAACATCAATTATTGATTAGTCTTTTGGTTTGTGTTAACAAAAAGGAACAGAAAGGACAGCAGCATGAGGAATACGGATCAACCATCAGAGCAGTTTACAAACCTAACTTGTAACATAGAAAAATAATTAAAATTCAAGCAAATATTGTGTCACAAATTATGGGGGACAAACGGGGGCTGTTGGTTTCAATTCCACAAAGATGATACACATGTGGGAATTCTGGTTCTGCCAACCACACTCACTCTTTCTCTCTCTCCCACAGCTGCAACAGTTTCCAATCAGCCACCACTACACACCTGAACATGATTTGAGTGACGACTCTGGAGGAGCATAAAAGCCTCTTTCACATACTCCTTCAGCACTGGGACATTATCCTACTATGGAGACAGATCGGTAGGGGTCCTGTGAGCAACGTCCAAGTCATGGACTCAACTAACCTTTCAAGGCCTCTTTGCTTCTTGTGATCCCTACTCCTCCAGATTTGTCGCAATTGCCATACATAGCCTTCAGCCTGAAGAACCAGTTTTCACCTCAACCTGATCCTCTCTCCAACAGTACTCACCTCCTCTCCAATTAAGGAGCCTCCTGGAACCAGAACCTCTCAATCCTCTCCTCGGACTCCGTCTAATAGAAAATACTTTTTCAGTAAGACATCTTACTTCTCGCATCTATGAAAGATTAATCAAGACTATGTCAAGTATTCACAGGATCAAATATCTATCTATCCATCCATCCATTATCTTTTACCTGCTTCTTCCATTTTGGGTCACGGGGCCCATGTCCTGCAATCATTGCGCGAGGAGCGGGGTACATCCTGGACGGGTTGCAAGTCCATCACAGGGCCACATATAGAGACAAACGAGACAAACAACCATTCACTCTCTCACTCACACCTAAGGACAATTTAGTGTTACCAATCATGCTAACGTGCAGGCTTTTGGTCTGTGGGGGGGAAACCAGAGTACCCGGAAAAAAACCACACATGCACAGAGAGAACATGCAAACTCCACCCAGAAAGACCCCTGGACCAGGATTTGAACCAGGGACCTGCTTGCGGAGAGGCAGCAGCTCTACTAGTTGTGCCACCGTACTGCCCCAAAGTTCCTGCACCTGTAAATAAAAACACTTACTTTTGTAACTCTGCCTCTTTCTCAGTCTGCTACTTGGGGTCGATGACTAACTGAAATCATGTTAGACAGATCTTTAATCTGTGCTCTGTTCAGTTTCATCCAATGGATCCTACATTCAGTTCACTGTATTAGAGCCATATTCAATGATACTGGAGAGGAATGGTGTTTTAATGTTGGTAGTTGTTTTTATCTTCGGCTGTTCCCTTCATCAAGGGTTTCGATAGCTAGCATATTCGCATGAGGGCTTGTCAGTTTGTTATACCAGATGCCGTTCTTGACACAACCATCAAGCTACCACAGCTCTCTGTGTGGAGCAGAGCTCTGCTGAGGGGCAGCCTCGGGTTAAGGTCCTTGCTCAAGAGCCCACAGTTGGGCAAATGAGGTGTAGGTGATTTGCCTTTCCCACTAAAGTTCAGATGTAAGTCGGGATTCAAGCACATGGCCTTTTGATCGCATTCACGCCTCCTAACTTCTGCACCACCACTCCCCCTCTGTTGATAATAGAGACGTTAATTTAAAAATCACTGATAGATTATTTAATTTAGATCCAGAGTAATGTAGGCTAGTTCCTGGAGCCAACACATTTACACAATGAAGATTTAAAACTTTGACTTCGGTTAAAAGTTGGGGCAAGTTTTTCACTTAAGAAAAAATAAACAGGCATTTTTTTTTTGTTTCATTTTTAATCAGTAAGACATATCATAATGATGTGTTTTTGAAGTCTTTTTGTACTGACACATAGACATGTTCAATTAGAATCTGAAGTTGTGCAAAGATAAAGCAGCAGTTTTAAACAAAGTGACATTTTTATGATATATTCTGTTTACGTTTTCAGGAGGAAGCAAAAGTCGTCCCATTTCAGCAACTTCTCTGGAAACTGCAAGTCCAGATTTCCTGTTTGTATTTATGGTTTTGTTACTTCAGTGTTTGTAACTTTGAACTTGTGGGGTCACACACTCTGCCCTGCCACGCTGCACAATGCTCTGAAACAGCTGATTTAGAGTGATTTAGCTGCTGACTTGTTTGGACGCTGTGTGTTTGTGCCTACTTTGGACAAATGGTAGGAAAACTGTATTTAAAATGTACATCAGGAAACTCATTACTCAGGTATATATCAGTTTTGTGAAGCAGCTAAAACTCAATCTGCAGACACACACTATAACGATTTGCAGATTCTACTTTCAGACGGACATGGAAAATGCATCTGCATCAGTAATTTTAAACAACTGAGAATAACTAAGATTTTTTTTTCCTGTTGACCATAAACAAAAAAATGCTTCTGGCCTGAAAACATCCAAACCTCAAAGACAAATCAATACGAACACATGGGAAAAGAGACTGATTGAAATACAAACTTCCTGGGTTAGCAGTGTGATATGCTGTTGACAAACTTGAGGACTAAAGAAACATCCAGTTCATATATTAGATGTTATACTGTTTTTCTTTTACTTTTTATTGTTGGATGTAACTGGGACCCTGTGTACATAATCTAGTTTCATCACATAATAATAATGAATTCAATTTATAACGCGCTTTTCATTAGTGAAAATCTCAAAGCGCTACACACATTGAATGCTACACACATTCATACACCGGTAGCGGCAGACTACCATGCAAGGTGCTTTCCAGTCCTACCGGGAGCAACTGGGGGTTAAGTGTCTTGCCCAAGGACACAACGACACATGTTGTGGGGAACCGGGATTCGAACCGCCAACCTTCCGATCGGGGGACGACTGCCATTACCACTACGCCACGGCCGCCCCGCCATGTACCACATGTGGTGCAAATTACAATAAAGATTCTCTGACTCTGACTAAAGTTACAATCTGATTTATCTCTTATCAAACACTGCTGGGTTGTTTAATATTGAGCTCTGAAAAGAGACCTCACATAACTTTATTGACTGAAGAGGAGAAGGGTCTGGAAGTGGAATTTGTAGATGAGCAACAGAGATAAGTATTGTTTTTCCACTAATGCAGAGTTTTGTACATTGAGGATGAAAAGTTCATACATGTTCTGTTTTGGTATCCAGGATTTGAGGCACTGGTAGGCTGCGGTAT
>JBBPBX010054039.1:0-23619 GCA_038048925.1 Garcialebias charrua
TGTCTGTTAAGAAGTCTAGTACCCAGTTACAAATAGAGGGGCTTAGTCCAAGTGTAGATAGTTTGTCTATCAGAGTTTGGGGGATCATGGTGTTGAAGGCAGATGTGAAGTCCACAAAGAGCAGACGCACGTATGAGTCCTTCTGATCCAGGTGGGTGAGAGCAGTGTGGACCACGGAAGAAATGGCGTCCTCTGTTGATCGGTTCTCACGGTATGCGTATTGATGAGGGTCCTCATTGATGTTGACGGTTGCCTTGATGTGGGACATGACCAGTTTCTCAAAACATTTAGCGACTATCGGGGTGAGGGCCACTGGTCTATAGTCATTCAGACCAGTCACTGTGGAGCTCTTGTTTACTTGTCTAAAATAAAATTAAATTACTTGTCTAAATTACTTGTCTAAAATAAGTATGTCAGGAGGTAGTGACAGAGTGAAGAAATATGTTAAAAATATATTGTTAGAAAAGTTACATACAGCTCCTTTAAAACATTTTTTAGTTTAGTTTAGTTTAGAGTCTTTATTAATTTCCAATTTCAAATTTAAAAGAACACAAAAAAACTATTTGCAATTCCACGTGAATAAAATTTCAAACATTACATGAAATGAAAGGAAGCAGAAGAAGATAAAATCTTATTATGTCTGCCCTTTTTTTAACAAAATTAATTCAAACAATCAATTCAAACAACAATAATCCAAACAAAAAATTACACAATAAATAACTCATCATATTTTACCATTCATAAAATTTAAAACAAACAAATTTATACATATTTTTCCAGAAACCTAAATGTATTCATTTTTTTTTTAAACAAATTCATCGTTTTTGCAACTGATATCATTTTCTAAACCATTCCATAGACCTATTCCATAAATTAAAGTAGACCTACTCTTAGTACTATGTTTTGGCTTAACAAAAATATCAGTACCCTTAAGATTGTAAGTGCTCTGTCTTTTTACAAAAAGCGTTTGTATATTTGAGGGTAATGTGAAGGTTTGCGCCTTGTACAATATCAAGAGTATATTGTAGTCAACCAGATCATAAAATTTCAGTAATTTTAATTTGCAAAACAAAACATTTGATGGATGGTAATAATGCTTTCTGTTGATGATCCTTATTGCTGTTTTCTGTAAAATAAAAATGGGCTTTGTTATAGTTTTGCACGCTGTACCCCAAACCTCAACGCAATAAATTATATGCGGGATTATTATTGCATTGTACAGCAAATACATTGCTTTGTCATTTAATAAATCTTTAACTCTATACAACACTGCACTAGATCTTGATAGTTTAGTTTTTACAGAATTCATGTGTTGTTTCCATGATAACTTATCATCAATAATTACATCCAAAAACTTCACTTCCCTTACCCTACATATCTCAGAGCCATCAATCTTAAAAGGAACATCAACAGTTGTTTTTTTCTTTCTAAAAATCATATAAGTACGTTTTGTCTAGGTTCAAAGATAACTTATTTAATTTAAACCAATTTTGCATTTTAACAAATTCAATATTTACCAACTCAAACAATTCTTCCAAATCTTTGCCCGCACAAAAGAAAGTAGTGTCGTCAGCAAAAAGAACACATTTGAGGACATTGGACACCTTCATTAAATCATTTACATATAAAATAAATAACTTAGGTCCAAGTACAGAGCCTTGTGGTACTCCACATAAAACATTTCCTAAAGTAGATCTTACATCTTCTATTTGAACGAACTGCTTTCTATCTTTCAGATAGCTAAATATCCATTGCAATGCAGGTCCTCTTATACCATATTTTTTAATTTATCTAGTAAAATGGAATGATCAATGGTGTCAAATGCTTTTTTTAGATCAACAAATATACTCATGCAATGTTGTTTTTGATCTAATAATAATAATAATAATGAATTCAATTTATACCGCACTTTTCATTAATAAAAATCTCAAAGTGCTACTAAGTGCAACAAAGCAAAAATCAAATAAAACAAGTGATAAAATCAAGTAAAATCAATAATAATAATAATAATAATGAATTCAATTTATAACGCGCTTTTCATTAGTGAAAATCTCAAAGCGCTACACACATTGAATGCTACACACATTCATACACCGGTAGCGGCAGACTACCATGCAAGGTGCTTTCCAGACCTACCGGGAGCAACTCGGGATTAAGTGTCTTGCCCAAGGACACAACGACACATGGTGTGGGGAACCGGGATTCGAACCGCCAACCTTCCGATCGGGGGACGACTGCCATTACCACTACGCCACGGCCACCCCAAATCAATAATAAAATCAACTAAGATTAAAGATAAAATCATGTGGAGGGAGAATAGGCCTGCTTTAAAAATAAATAAATAAATAAATAAAACAAGTGATAAAATCAAGTAAAATCAATAATAATATCAACCAAGATCAAAGATAAAATCATGTGGAGGCAGAATAGGCTTGCTTAAAAAGAAAAGTCTTTAAGCCGTTTTTGAAGTCAACCAGTGACTGTGGAGCTCTCAGGTAGTCAGGGAGGGAGTTCCATAGGCGGGGGGCAGCCACACAGAATGCCCGGTCTCCCATGGTCCTTAACTTGGTTCGTGGAATGTGAAGTAGATTACTGTTCTGTGATCGTAGAGACCGGGTGGATGAATATGGTGCAAGAATGTCCTTTAGATAGTCAGGTGAAGTTCCATGTAAGCATTGATGTGTAATGAGAGCAGTTTTGTACTGAATTCTGTAGGTGACAGGAAGCCAATGGAGGTTATGGAGAATGGGTGTAATATGTTCAAATTTACGAGCTCTCAATAAAATCCTTGCTGCACTGTTTTGAATATATTGAAGCTTCTGAAGATTTTTGCCAGGGATTCCAATAAACAGGGAGTTGCAGTAGTCGAGCCTGGAGGAGACAAAGGCATGGACGAGTTTCTCAGCATCAGAAAAAGTCAGAGATGGGCGAAGTCTGGAGATGTTTCGAAGATGGAAGAAGCAGGTTTTAAACAGAAGCTTAATGTGATTTTCAAATGTAAGATGAGAGTCCATTTTTATTCCAAGATTTGTAACAGAGGTGGAGAGGGGGATGTCTTGACCAGAGAAGGAAATTGTTGTTATAGTTGATGTTTGTATCTGGTGAGGGGTGCCAATCAGTATGGCCTCAGTCTTGGAGCAGTTTAATTGAAGAAAGTTCTGATTCATCCATGCCCTTATTTCCTCCAGGCAGGTAGAGAGGGCAGTGAGTGAAGATGGAGATGGGGATGATGAGGATGCTCCAGTCCTGATGTAAAGCTGTGTATCGTCGGCATAGCAGTGAAAAGAAATGTTGAACTGATTAATAATTTGACCTAAAGGCAGCATGTAAAGGGAAAACAGCAGGGGCCCCAGAACTGACCCCTGAGGGACACCACAGGAGACACAGACTGTCTGGGAAGTGGCATTACTACAGCCATGGTAACTTGTTCCATCAACTCCATAAGAGCCATGGATGTTGAATTGTTTGATCTAAATCCATATTGGCTGTTACTTAGAATATTGTATTTACCCAAGAATTGGTCAAGTCTGGACACAAATAATTTTTCTAAAATCTTTGAAAATTGAGGCAACAAGGATGGGGCCAAGATGATGTAGTGGCAGGGGAACCGACTTGGGACCCGAAGGACCCAGGTTCGAACCCCGGTCACGGCATAACTTGTGGTGTGTTTGAGCAGCACACCTCATCCCAATTGCTCCACGGCGCACTTTCTATAGCTGCCCACTGCCCCACCTGTGGTGATTGGGTTAAATGCAGAGTCAAATTTCGTCTTGTATGGAAACATACACAGATGACAAAAATGTGACATTATTATTATATTATTATTATATATAGGTCTATAATTATTGAATATACATTCATCACCATTTATGAATAGAGGAACTACTTTAGCTATTTTCATTCTTTTGGGAAACACTCCCATTGAAAATGACAAATTACATATATATGTAAAGGGTTCGATAACATGACTCATTATTTCCTTCACCACCATCATATCCATTTCTTCACAGTCTTTGGATTTTTTGTCAGTACATTTTTTAACTACAGTACATTCATTATTTCATCCTTATCAGTTCCCACTAGAACCATACTGTTCACACAATTCTCAATCAAGTAATTTACATTTTTCCCCACTTTCGGTATTGAAGCCGAGAGATTTGATCCAACATTTACAAAGTAGTTGTTAAATCCATTCACAATTTCCTGCCCATCGTAGATTTCCTTATTTACCACAAAATGTTGAGAAAGATCCACACTAACCTTATTATGTTTTTTAAGAACATTATTCATTATTCGCCACATTGCCCTCATATCACCACCACAGTTATGTAGTAATTCACTATAATATTATTTTTTATGTTTTCTTATAATACCTGTTAATTTATTTTTGTACACTTTAGATTTTTGTTTTCAGCATCAATTGATCTTGTTTTCAAAAAACACGAGTATAGATAGTTCTTTTTTTTACATGCATTTCTCAGTCCATTAGTCATCCATGGTTGCTCATTGGTATTTTTCTTAACATTAATTATTTTCACACAATTTGTTTTATACAAAACTTCCAGAACATTCATAAATTTTTCGTAAGACAGATTCACATCATCTACATATACATCATCCCAATTTTGTTTATCTAAGTCATCTTTAAATTTGTCTAAGTTTTTTTTTCAGATGTGTTTATGATTTTTTCTGTTTTATAATTTTCTTTATGGGAATTTCATCATTTTTGTAAATTATGAAAATTGGTAAATGATCACTCAAATCATTAATCAAAATACCACTTATCATTTCACCATCCATAATATTATGGAAAATGTTATCAATTATTGTAGCACTGTGTGATGTGATTCTTGTTGGCTTAGTAATCAAAGGAAAAAAACTCAAACTACACATTGAATCCATGAAAGTACTGACGTCATTTGAGTCAGACCCTGTCCCCAGGTCAATGTTGAAATCTCTGCACAAAAAAACTTTTTTGTTACAACTTTTAACCAAAATTTCCAACATTTTATCAGTGAAAAATTCTATTCTTGAACCAGGTGTTCTATATAAACACAACTTATTATTATATTCTTGTTTTTCATATTAATTATTTCTATAGTTATAATTTCCATTAAATTATCTATAGCCATAGACATTTCACTATTTAATCTACATGTAATTTCATTTTTTACAAACAGAGCTACTCCTCCACCTTTTTTATTTTTTCTATTCATGTAATACAATTTGTACCCTTCAATATACGCAGTGTATGAATTGCCATCATTTAACCATGTTTCTGACATTGCTACTATTGAAAAGGATTTATTAAATGTGTTTAGATAGTCTCGTATTGAAGATAAATTTGCATTGATACTTCTGCAGTTTAAATGAATTATAGAGTGCTCCATTTTCTGTATTAATTTCATTAAGCTGTTCTACTGTAAAATATTCAGTACCTTTAATAGCTGGAAAAAAATTGTATCAGTAATATCTTCAACATTATATATTTTAGGTTCGGATTCTTCGTTCGTCATCATTAAATGATGCACAAACTCCTCAGAATATTATTTAATTGATCTAATGTAGTAAGATATTTCCTAATACGATTTTCGTTAATGTACATACTCATCTAAATCTATCCAAATCCTTCAGCTTGTTAATCATTTTGGCCTGCGACCCATCTTTAGTCTTGATCCAAATCTTCCCGTTTCGTGTCCATGTTGAAGCAACTTTTTTTTAACAGCCTTGCTTCACAAGCTAAATGTCCATTTCTCTTTGTTAAATGTTCATTTATATAAACTTTAGTTCCATTCAGTTTTTTTGCCTGCATAATTACACCATTTCTCGCTTTCCTGCTGACAAAGCGAACAACAATTACTGGTTTGTGTTTATCTGTTTTGTTAGGAATGGTGTGACACAGTGAAATGTCCTCATGAGTGACATCAATCTTCTTTTCCTGAAGAAAGGAAACCACCTGCTTTTCCAAAGAACGCATGTCTGAAGGAGATGCATCCTCAGTTGTTTCCTTATTTTCAGTAGCTTTTGAATATAATTTTTTAACTTCAAGTCCAGTTATCAAGTTGTCAAGTTTTGATATTTGTTCAAAATCATCAATTTTCCGTTCCAAATCAGAGATCTGTTTCTCTTTTTGACACAATTGTAATTTAAGTTGTTTCACTTCATCAAATAATCCCATCAAGAGTTTCAGTTGTGACGTTACTGTTGCTAATTCAGTACTCATGAAGTTCAGGGATTTTTTGATCTCATCCAGATCTTCAGAGGTCTGTTCAGTTTGGTCCAGCTTTTTTCTTGCTTTTCCTGCCATCACTCCTCTCACCCGCTGGTAACGGCTGCTAAAAGTTGATGGTTAAAAAACCGAGTCCCGGTTGCAGAAACAAAACCGGGACCCTCGCCTACCTCCCCAGCCAAAGATCCGCAGCTCTGGAGTTTCAGGAAATCAATTCCGCAGCTCCTGCACCGCTTTGAATCCACGGCGAAGATCGGTTCTCCAGGGGGTTCAGATTTGACAGCAGCACCCCACACCTCCGCACCGCCACTCCTCTGCACCTCCGCTCCAGCAAGTGATCTCCGTGGGACGTCGGCGAGCACCGTTACCCCTCCATAAGCTCCAATCGTACCTCGCAGCATTTACCACAGCTCACGGATTGACATTCGCAGCCAACGTAATCCACGTTCTGGGTAGACGCCAAAGCAGCAGCCAACACCCACTTTGCATCGTCCAGGTGAAACAGCACGGCACAGAAATCCACAGAGTCAACAACACAGAAACCACCGCGGAAACCACCTCTCTCAAACCCAGAAAAAATGCGACAAAAGACGAAAATTTGAGTCACTGCTCGATGCGATTGTTGAAAAAATTAATTGTTTGAACAACTTAGGCTCCTTCTAAGCGCAGCGCAGCGCTCCTCCGGACGTCCGCTTTAGCATTAGCATTTTAAAAGAACATACAGTACATAAAAAATTAATTTCTTACTTTGAGCTGGTTCTGTCGTCTATTTGCCTGTTAGCTCCGCTGTTAGCTCTGTGAGTTACATCCGAGCTCCCCAGCTTGCTGTAGCACCACGTAGTTTAAACTGTTTACAGGAAGAACTGTTAGTATGTTAACTTCATACATTTGGAGACAGAGAAAGATTTTAATAACTTACCGAAAGCCGTCTGCACACGCCGCCTTTAGCTGCACCTGTTAGCATTAGCCCCGCCGAATCCGCGGCTGCTGTAGTCCGCAGCTACGGGCAGTCCGGTTTAGCTGCACCTCCAAAAAGGCTGTCGGCTTTGTTTCAGCAAGTTAGCTCGGTGTCCCCCGATATCTTAGGCTGCGAGGCAGACATCGAGCCGAGCTCCAGGAACCTCTGATCGCACAAAGCCAGTTGTCTGCTGCAGCTACGAGGCTAAGGTCCGCTTTAGCACGTTAGCCTTAGCTCATACCATGAGCTGCTGGTCTCGCGCGGTGGGAGCGATTGAGGCTGTTGCTCCAGGCCTGAGACATCCACAGAGTTCAGCGAGTGTTTCCAGCTAATTTATCCGTATGAGGAATCCTCTTATGGGAGAAAAAGTCATCCAAAGCCGGCTGCCGAGTGCCAATAATGGCGGACCTCACTTGACCGCCGTAAAATGGCGGACACGGATGCATTTCCGAAACGGCCGGAAGTCGCACAAATTGTAATAAAACATAATAAAAATAATTATACTTTATTTATAAAGCCATTTAAAACAACCACAGCTGCAACAAAGTGCTGTACACATGAAATTACAAACATTTAAACACACACAAAAATATAGATATATTTTTTTGTCATATTTTTATTAAATATGATAACCTCGTAAATCCGGGACCTTGTAGGTCGGCCCCTCGTAAGTCGGGGATTACCTGTACATGCTTACTTCTCATAAACAATAAACAACAACTTCTAAACACAAAGTTGAAATGTTTGAGACGTACCAGATTGTGTTTAAAGAGGACATTCTGAGCACAACTTGACAGAAACAGAAAAGTGTCATTAACATGTGTGATACTGTATACAGTAATCCTTATTTCTGTAGAAAAACGTTTTTCTGACATCTGTTGAAAGTTTATTTTTAAAGCAGCAGAGTGATCCACAAGATGGCAGTCTGACCATTTGAGACAGTTTAACACAAAGGAAAACCTTCAAATAAAATTAGTGCTGTGAATACAAACTTTTATATATATATGTTATGAGCCGATAAATCTAGTTCTAGTTCTAGGTTCTAGTTTTCCGACTGCTTGGGGAGAACAGCCTGTTTAGGCTCAGTGTTTAAAATTAACAGTACAGAATATTTAGGAAGTGACCCAAGATGTTTAAAACAGTCAGCTGCCCTCACATGCACTAGAGACAAAAGAAACAAAATACAATTCAAAAAACTAGGCAGACCAACAAAAGACAAAAACTTTAAGGACAGAAGGTGACAGTGATCAACTGTAAAAAACAAGACAAATTTATTAAATACAAAACTTTAATAGAGTCACTCTTCAAACAATTTAAAAATCACTGCGCACCTGCGGCGTCTGATAAGCCCACACCCAGTCACAGCAAATCCCAAATGGCACAGAAAAGTGTGGCCCTACCAGACAAAAATAAAGAATAAACAAAACCATATAATACAATTTAAAACCCAGAAACCTGCAAGCCTACCTGTGGTGTCGAACCCCACACCCAGGTAGTCCTGCTTCAATCTGCTTCTTTAAAACTGTGTGGTCCTGTTGTAAACACATCACACATCAGAATAAAACCCACCCAATATTTTTAAAAACAAGCCTTCAAACCTACCCCAAGCGCCTGCACCACAGCATGTGTGAACACAATACACCTGGCCACTCTCAGGAAATTGCACCCTGTCATCAATACTGACAACTTCCCTTTTCTAGAGGCTTACAGCACAGGGAAATTGTGCCACCTTGTGGTGCCACCTGTTACATTCCCCCCCATCATCGTGCATCGACGACCCGACGATGTACCTGAAGAAATTAACCAATACCGGACAGCTATTCTTTTGTCTGCACAGAACGGGGCAGCCTGAATGGGTTTGAATGTTGTCCTGCAGTCTTCCTAGTTGACCTCCTGGGCTCTGAATTTATGGTTGTACCAGTTTCCACAGCGGATACTTGGCCAGGAAAAAGCTGACCATCAGGCAGTACATCTTCAGAAATACCTGCTTCAACATCCTCAACATCCGATAAGATTTCAGACTTAGGCAAATCAACAATTACATTCTCTGCCCCACTGTCAGTCAACACATTTTTCTCAGCCTCCATATCTTGAGACTCCACCACACTACTTTCAGGAACGCTTCTAAGCTCGGCCCGGTGTACTTGGCGGAAGGGTCCTTCCTGATCCACAGGTGCTATAGAATACACTACACCTCGATCAGGAGGTGGGCGAACCACTTGATAAGGAGTGGAGTCATAAAAATCCTGAATCTTACTCCGACCCCGGACAGAGTGATTTCTGGTATACACCAGATCTCCCTCCTGAAAATCTGGAGCAACATCCCCATCCTGATTTCTCTGAGCTCTTTTACTCTCCAATTTTCGATGCACCATGTCATAAGCCACCGTTAGAGACTTTTGGTGCTCTTCTACCCACTCTTCCAAGGGCAGGCCAAGATCTTCATCAGTTTCCCTCCGTCCCACCAGGAAATCCACAGGCAACTGTGGCTCCCTACCAAACATCAAGAAGTAGGGTGTCATTCCAGTGGATTGATGGATAGTTGTATTATATGCAAAGGTAACTTGAGAAATATGGCGAGGCCACCTACGTTTCTGTTCTGGTGGAAGTGTTCGAAGTAAATCATGTAAGGTGCGATTAAAACGCTCACACTGCCCATTCCCCTGAGGATGATAAGGGGTAGTGCGGCTTTTCTCGATTTTATACAACTTACAGAGCTGATAGACCAAATTACTCTCAAAATTTCGCCCTTGATCAGAATGAATCCGGCTTGGGGGCCCAAACAGCTGAAACCAATGTTTCACTAGTGCCTCTGCAACAGTACTCGCACGCTGATCTTTCGTGGGAACAGCCTGTGTATACTTGGAAAATACATCAGTCATTACAAGAACATTTTCTCTACCATCTGTAGAAGGTTCTAAAACCGTGAAGTCTATTGCCAAAATCTCATGAGGTCTAGAAGCTTTGATCGCACCAATGTAGGTTTTAACCTTTGGCAACATGGCCTTCGATACCACACACCTTTCACAGTTTTTACACCACCTCTCTACATCTGAGTACATATTGGGCCAATAGTACCGCGAGCGAATCAACTGTAAAGTCCTCTCTACTCCCTGGTGGCCATGATCATCATGAAGTGAGCGAAGAACACCCTCCTGCAAACAATGTGGTAACACAGATTGTTCAACCTCAGTCTGTCCGTCAGAAGTGTAAACACAACGATAAAGGACAGATTCTCTTTCCCTAAGTCGACCCCACTGCCGAACTAACTCTCTAGTGGCTTTATCAAGCCCATCTCTCTCCTTAGCATCAGGCTTCCTACCCCTTACCCAAAATCGCCTAAAGGAACCAACAACAGGATCCTGATGTTGCAATGTACTAAGGTCAGTGGTTGACAGACCCGGTAATGCACAGATCTCTTCCTGTACTCCAGCAAACCCCTCATCTAGACCTAAGCCAGCCCCTACTTCTCTGTGCATGACATGTTGACGGGACAGTGCATCTGCATTAGCATTTTGCGAGCCTGGGCGGTATTTCAAAGTCAAATCAAAAGCTGCCAATTCGGAGACCCATCTCTGCTCTGTTGCCCCAAATTTTGCTGTAGCCAAATGACTCAATGGATTATTATCTGTAAAGACTGTACACTTGTTACCCAGCAAATACTCTCTAAATTTTTCTGTAACCGCCCACTTAAGAGCTACTAATTCTAACTTCATAGAGCTGTAGTTACTCATGTTACGCTCAGTGGGCTTCAGACTGCGACTTGCGAATGCTACAGGACGCAACTTACCCCCATGCTCTTGAGAGAGTACTGCTCCTAACCCTCCATGACTGGCATCTACTTCCAAGACAAAAGGCTTCTGGAAGTCTGCATAGGCAAGAACAGGAGTTGTTATCAATGTAGCTTTGAGCTTCTGAAAACTCTGCTCACACTCTTCATCCCAGAAGTCACCCAAAGGCTTCTTAGGGGTTTTACCCCTTTTCCTAGGAGGAAGCAGTCTAGCAACAAGACGATTTAACGGGGCAGCCACCTTTGAAAAACCACCCATAAACCTCCTATAATAACTGGCAAACCCTAAAAATGAGCGAAGCTCTGCCAGAGTAGCGGGTCGCTTCCAGTCTCGTACTGCTGCTACCTTATCTGGGTCTGTAGAGACCCCCTCCTCTGATACCACATGACCCAAATACTTAACTCTCTTCTGGAAAAAATGACATTTTGATAGTTTGACCTTTAACCCCTGGCTTTCCAATCTGGAGAATACCTGATTTAACCGTTGCAAATGCTGTTCGACAGTTGAAGAGAAGATAATAACATCATCTAAATACAAAAGCAGTGACTGGTAGCGGCAGTCTCCAAACAGACGCTCCATCAGACGCTGAAAAGTACTGGGCACATTACACAAGCCAAAAGGCATGCGATTAAATTCAAATAGTCCAAATGGTGTGCAAAAAGCAGTTTTTTCCTTGTCCTTGTCAGCCATCTCAACCTGATAGGGGTGTAACGGTACGCTAAAATCACATTTCGGTTCGGTTCAACTACAAGGAGGGCTCGGTTCGGTTTATTTTCGGTACAAAAAAAAAGACAAAATAAAGACTAACAAAATGTTTATTTTGAAAATGTGCCAAAAATATGTTTGTATTGTATTGTAGTAATAAATAAAAGTGACCCATTTGGATGATATTTTAAATAAACAGCACTCTACAATAAATAAACTATATTAACAATAATAAAAATCTTAATAAATACAATAACAGTCAGAACCAGAACAATAAGCAGCAACAGACTGTTTACAATCTAACTAATCAAGTTTTTGTCCAGTAGCAGTAGTGTGGCTGTATTTGTCCTCATTACTCACAACCAGAGTTCAGTTCAGTCATCACACACTTCTTAGCTGCAGCAGGTGATCTCTGGTGGATTTCCCTGAAGTGGAAGAGACATGCTACCTCTGTAACTGGAAATACTGGAAATAAAAAAACAGAGGTAAAAAAAATAAGTTAATAAGATTATGATTTTAAATAATAATAAATTATAAATAATAATTATAATAAAAGAACAATACCTTATTGGAATCCCTGGCAAAAATCTTCAGAAGCTTCAATATATTCAAAACAGTGCAGCAAGGATTTTGTTGAGAGCTCGTAAATTTGAACATATTACACCCATTCTCCATAACCTCCATTGGCTTCCTGTCACCTACAGAATTCAGTACAAAACTGCTCTCATTACACATCAATGCTTACACGGAACTTCACCTGACTATCTAAAGGACATTCTTGCACCATATTCATCCACCCGGTCTCTACGATCACAGAACAGTAATCTACTTCACATTCCACTAACCAAATTAAGGACCATGGGAGACCGGGCATTCTGTGTGGCTGCCTCCCGCCTATGGAACTCCCTCCCTGACTACCTGAGAGCTCCACAGTCACTGGTTGACTTTAAAAGCGGTTTAAAGACTTTTCTTTTTAAGCAAGCCTATTCTGCCTCCACATGATTTTATCTTTGATCTTGGTTGATAGTATTATTGATTTTACTTGATTTTATCACTTGTTTTAATTATTTTTATTTTTATTTTTTAAGCAGGCCTATCCCACTGAGCAAGGTGACGTCTATACGACGTCTTTTTCAGGTCATTTCTGGACGTCGAAATCAGGTCCCTGGAAGGTCGAAAACGTTACGCCAGATGACGTCTTTTTTCCGACGTCCAACAGACGTCTATATTCCTGACGTCTAAAAGGCGTCTACATTAGACGTCTATATTCCTGACGTCTAAAAGGCGTCTACATTAGACGTCTATCTGACGTCAATAACTTACTGTATTTAGCTTATTCTAATTAGGCTATTATATTTAACTTATTTTAGTCACTTTACATGCTGCTTGTTCATGCTATGCATATAAAAAGTATAATGAATCTACTTTAAAATTGCGTTGAGGCAAACAAATCTAGGGAAATACTTTGACCATCCGCAGCTTTAAAATCCTACAAACAGTTGGATTAAGTTTTACAAATCACTCCATAAATTTTACCTTTATCCTGTTTATTTGACACAATTTAAAGGAACAGCATAACACATAAAATTGAGAATTCCACCTTTGGTAACTTAAAAAAAAAGCTTTACATTACGGAACTTATCAACTGGTGGCAACACAAAATACACAAACAAATCTATAAAAGTACACAGCTCACTTGGGTCTGTACTTCACATAATTTTTTTTTAAATGCCTTCATTCTTTGGCCGTACTTAACATAAACAATAATAATTTTTTAACATGCCTTCATTTTTGGTCTGTACTTAACAATTTTTTTTTAACATGCCTTCATTTTTCTTTTTGATATAGCAGGCAGGAACAAGATAAATAAAAAAGCTGTATACAATTACAGTCCCCTCACCACAAAAATAATCTGTACAAAGTGTGCTGGTCATAATATTTTAAATAAGTTGTTTTATTTCAGGAATTCCATTCAAAAAGTGAAACATTCATTACACACAGACTGATATATTTCAAATGTTTATTTATTTTAATGTTGATTAAAACTGACAACCAATGACAACCCTAAATTCAGTATCTCAGAAAATTAGACTACTACTTGAGCTCAATAAAAATAAAGTATTTTTATAAATGTTGGCCAACTGAGATGTATGAACATGAAATGTACAATATGTACATCTTTCAATAGTTGGGGCTAAGGACCATGCTACCATGTTAATACTTTTCAGTTGGCCAACATCTATAAAAATCATTTTTTAATTGATCTCAAGTAATGTAATTTACTTATAATGAATTTGGAGTTTTCATTAGTTGTCAGTTATAATCATCAGCATTAAGATTATTTTTAAATATATCAGTCTGTGTGAATGAATATACAGTAATACTGTATAGAAGTTTTACTTTTTGAATGGAATTACTGAAATAAATAACTTTTTCACAATATTCTAATTTTATGCCCAGCACCTATTTGCATCTCCCCCCCAAAAATGTGTTCCTCAGTTCTGTGTGAGCCCGTATCCTCCACTTCTATGTGGCACGTTTTAAATGTCCTGTGTGACCCTATGTCCTCCACCTCTTTGTGGTGCATTAAATGTCCAGTGTCCATTTCTTTGTGGTGCATTAAATGTCCAGTGTCCACTTCTTCGTGGTGCATTAAATGTCCAGTGTGAAAGCCCCACCTCCACTTCTTTGTGGCACATTTTTTCATTCAACCTTTATTTATACAGGCTAGCCTCGTTGAGCCACAGGGACTCATTTACAAGAGAGACCTGTCTCACTCACACCCAAGGTCATAGAGTCACCATCAGTCTAACATGCATGTTTTTGGACTGTTGGAGGAAACTGGAGCACCCGGAGAAAACCCATGCATGCACGGAGAGAACATGCAAACTCTACCCAGAAAGGCCCCCGGACCGGGATTTGAACCGGGGACCTGCTCGCTGAGAGGCAGCAGCTCTACCAGTTGTGTTAATTGTCCAGTGTGAGCCCATGTCCTCCTTTGCATGTTTTAAATGCTCTGCAGCATGAGTCCTTATAAAATCCTCTGTTGCTGCAGAATCTCCATTCATGATTCCATCTGCATTTGCAAAAAAACAAACAAAAACAAAAAGTAATTAGCAATATGCAAAGGCAATCTGGAAAATGCACAGTGTCTTGCTGGGATCTCCCTGATTAATAAATAAATAAATAAAAACATCCATCCCAGCAAATGTCAGAGTCAGAGAGTCTTTATTGTCATTTGCACCGCATGTGGTACATGTGATGAAAACGAGATTATGTACACAGGGTCCCAGTTACATCCAACAACAAATGCAAGAGAAAAACAGTAATAACATCTAGAATTAACTACGAAAAACATCAACTAGTAATACACTAAGCCTAATATAGTGGGAATAAACTGCAGCACGAACATGAATTTGTATGAGCAGATGGTCACAGATGAACACAGATGAACACAGCAACAAGAAAACAGATCAGCATCAGCATGATGTGATATTTTGCAGTGTTTATTTTTTATTTTATTTTTATTTATTCATGAGTCTAACAGCCTCAGGGTAGAAGCTGTTCCTCAGTCTAGTGGTTCTACACTTGATGCTCCTCAACCTCCGTCCTGAGGGGAGTGGGGCAAAGAGTGAGTGTGCTGGATGAGTGAGGTCTTTCATGATGCAGGTGGCTCTTTTCCTGCATCTGGAGGTGTAAATGTCTGTGATGGTGGGGAGACTGACTCCAACAGACTTCTGTGCAGCCTTCACCACTCTCTGTAGAGCTTTCCTCTCTTCAACTGTGCAGCCTCCATGCCACACGTTGATGCTGGAGCACAGGATGCTCTCCACTGCACACCTGTAGAAGGAGGTGAGAACTGGGCTGCTCAGACCAGCTCGTCTCAGCCGTCTGAGGAAGTAGAGTCTCTGATGACCTTTCTTGATCAGGCTGGTGGTGTTGTTGCTCCAGCTGAGGTTATCATTCATGTGTACACCCAAGTATTTGTAGCTGGAGACCACTTCCACTGCAGACCCACCTATTTTCAGTGGGGCATGGGTGTGTTTGTTCCTTCTGAAGTCCACAATCATCTCCTTTGTCTTCTTCACATTCATGTGAAGATTATTCTCTTTGCACCAGCTCTCCAGGTGTTCCACCTCCTGTCTGTAGCTGGACTCATCATTGTTTGTGATGCATCCCACCACCGCTGTATCATCTGCAAACTTAACAATATGACAGCCTGGAAGTGTGGCTGTACAATCATATGTTGATAGGTGGCTTTGAATTTTTGTTTTTGCCAATCACTTATAACACTAGTTAACACACTAACACACATTATTATTTATTAACCTTTATTTAAGCAGGCAAATCCCATAGAGATCACAGATCTCTTTTTCAAGGGAGGCCTGGACCTGAAGGCCGAACATGCATGTTTTGGATCTGTTGGAGGAAACCGGAGTACTCTGATAAAACCCACGCAAGCACGAGAAGAACATGCAAACTCCACACAGAAACACTCCAGGTCCAACCAGGGATTGAACCCAGGACCTTCTTGATGTGAGACAACAGTGCTAACCACTGAGACATCGTGCTGCCAAATTTGAGCACATCAGTTAAAAAATTGCTGCAAAACGCACTCGAGTTGCCAAACATTTTCATATCTATGGGGTGCCATTAGCAAAGTTACAAAAATCAACAGCAATATTTTAGTTTAGAGAAAACAAAATTTTCCAGTCATATTTCAACCATGTTATTAATACACGTCGTTCTAAATTAAATATTTAATTTGATAGCTAAATATTTAGTTTACAAAACTAAATACTGAACTTGCAAGTAAAATATTTAGTTCAGATGGTTAGTGGGTGGGTGAGCGTGTGTTGATACATACCTATCAAGAAATTTGTAGACAAAGTCCTTGGTGTGCTTCCTCCAATTCTGGAAATCTGCAGAACCTGTTGGAATAAATCCATGATATAGTTCACTGACACTTCCAAGTGTTTGGTTGTACAGTACTGCGTTATGCTCGGCTTTCCTCCAGACTTGTAAAACCTACCAGGGTAGCAAATTTAGAGTCACGAGGTGCTCCTCTCTCACAAAATCCTCCATGGTCTCTATCCTCTTTGGCACAGCTGAAAAGGTGGGATGTAGGGCTAGGCGATCGCCGAGGTCAAAGAAGTTGAATACGCTGAAACACTGGGGGGGAAAAAATAAAACAAAAACACACATTTCTTGATTATAATCTCTCCAACAGCAAGGTGGCTGTGGTTGATCATTTTTTTCCAAGTGTCTCACTGCTAACTGTTCAATACTTACCATCCTGAGGCAATGGGAATGCCCATCTTCCAATTTCTGATCTGGAAGTGGCATCGGTTTTCCATGAAAAAAATAAAATAAATTTTATTTTGCAAGGCCTGATAAAATAAACAATGGTTTAAAGTGTAATGTATACCGGTACTCACTGGGCGTTGACAGGTCCTTGGGTTGAGGCGCTGCACTTGCTGAGGACAAAAACAAAAGATTATTCAGCAATGCAAAATAATTAAGATGAAGCAAAAAGGTGCATTAGCTGTGACATGTCCTAGGACCAACGCTCCACAAATTATATATATACCCGGTATATATATAAAAAGTAGGCCACACAAAAGTCTCTGCTCAGAGGCCTGCATGCACGCGCACAGACTGGGGAGATTTTTTTTATTTTTTATTCGTCCATTCAGTAACTGATTACATGTATTGATGAAAAACATTTCCTTTTCACCTTCCAGCCTTGTTGATGATCATTTCAGTTCCTACATGGTCGAATTTGCCCCAGAGGTCCTTGTCATGTAGGACAACTTTGATGTCTTCCACCCCCTGTACAACAAACAGTTTGTGATTTGATTCACAGTCTTTACTTTATATTCTGAAGGGGAAGTTGGATGTGGTGAAAAGTCAAATAAATGATTATTTACACACTTGAGCTGCTACCTGCTGGCTGGACGCCTTCAGAGGACTGTCCTTGGTGGACTATTTTGGGGGGTCCGCGACTCCGCGCACTCCGAGTCCGAGCGCTCTGCAAGGTTGAACTGGTCCCCTCCGTTTGCCATGTCCTAAAAGACACGCACACAGGTTCCACACATGTTTGGAGTTTAACTGGTGCAATATAATTAGTGGGTTTCATCACAATGAGACATTTTGACACCAAACATTAAAGATTTGGGACAGTGGTCGTTTGTCCTCATCAAACTAACTCATAAACATGATTCATTTTGATAAGACCGCGCGCGCCACGTTCGGTCACATAACCTGATCAAGCTTAATCTGAAATGAGATTACACGAGATTATAAATAAACTAACTTCAGAAAAAGAGGATCATGAGGATCCTGAACAGTTGACAACAATGATGTGTTTGTCATGTGAATGCTCCATCAGGGATCGTGTCTTGAAAGTGCACGCTTTGTTTCTCGGGGGAGGATGGGGTCACAAAACATACCTAGGACACCAAATTCCAAGTCCAGATTAACACCACACACCTGACAGAAAGAAAAAAAAACACAGTTGTTTATAAACACAACTGGAGCGACATGTTCACAGAGATATTAGTCAGAATGTAGTTTAGACTTATCTCATTTTGCCTAGTCAAAGTAAAATTAGAGATAGGAGACATTTTAAAGCTTTTTTATTTCACATTTACTCATTCATTTGCAACTGAAAAGCTTTGGTCTGAATTCAGGTCATCTGGACAGTTTTTTTCTATTTTTTAATGCTGAAACGTTTCACCTTCCAGCCGGCTAATTCATCAGTCTAAACAAGCAGGTTGAATGAATGAATAATGGGGACGCATGCAGGCCTCGATAGTCTCAAAGCAAAACAAAGAAACAAAAACAAAACAAAAAAAACTCGTAGCATACGGCTTACTTGCATAGAATAACTTATTTTCTAAACTGTACTGTTCGATTTTCTTTACATCGTCTGCCGCAGACGTAGATACAAGTTAGCTTACGTTAGCTCGTTAGCTCCAAAGTTAGCTCCATCGTTAGCTATGTACGTGAAACCACAGAATTCAAGAGAGTAAAGCTACAAAACAGAACCAATTACCTTCAACTTCTGAATGGATTGCAGCAAGTTTAGGACAGGAGTTCCGTGACAAATGAACTGAACACAGTTGAGCTCGATAGATCACAGCAGCACAGACAGAAAATAAACAACAACGGTTGAGATTCAAGCCAGCGCGGTTCAACAAGAGAGGCGTTGACTGGTTGGTGACACGATACGGTTCCGGTGGAGGACGCAGACCCAGAATGCAGGCGAACAGGACTCAGAGACACAGATGTAAAATAATAATTACTTTAATAAACAAAACAAAAAGACTGAACGGTGCAGTCACTTACAAAACGAGGAAATGATAAATGGCTCCACCAGACATCAGGGAGGAATGGATTGGATTTGATTTTATGACCCGGCGAGGAACAGATGAAATGAGAGGGCTTTTATACACTGAGGGATAGTGAGTAAAACTCAGAGCACCTTGGCAGGCGGCAGGTGAAAGTGATTAGCTAAGGACAACAGGTGAAAATGATTAGCGATGAGGCATGAACTGAGGAGTGAGCAAAAACAGAAAAAACATGACAGGCGCAGAGCCTGACAGGCGCAGATCATGACAGAACCCCCCCTCAAGGGTGGCACCCGACACCCCCAAGAAGGACCCCCCAAAAGAACAAGGGCGGGTGGAGGGAGGCAATCGGCAGGACGGCGGGCCAACACCGGCCAGATCCGGGGGACGCCCAGGAGGACGCCCATCACCATCAGCCAGATCCGGGGGTTGACCTGGAGGCCGCCCATCGCCATCAGCCAGATCCGGGGGTTGACCTGGAGGCCGCCCATCGCCAACAGCTGGTTCAGGAGGTCGTCCATCGAGCGGCGATGCGTTAGGCGGGCGACCGGAGCAACGCCCAGCAACGGCCGGAACACCATCGTCGGCCGGAACACCTTCGTCGGCCGGAACACCTTCGTCGGCCGGAACACCTTCGTCGGCCGGAACACCTTCGTCGGCCGGAACACCTTCGTCGGCCGGAACACCATCGTCGGCCGGAACACCATCGTCGGCCGGAACACCATCGTCGGCCGGAACACCATCGTCGGCCGGAACACCATCGTCGGCCGGAACACCGCCGTCGGTCGGAAACAAGACCCCGACAGTAGGGACTTGGTCGGCCGGTCCCGAGTCGTCGATGGCAGAACCACGAGAGCCGTTGACACCCGAGACGACCCCAAGCGTAGGGATGTCGAGCGGCGAGACATCGTCTGCGTTGTCGGGACCCCCGTCATCGAGATCCTCGTCGTGGGGACCCTCGTCGAGCGGCGAGACGTCTTCAGGACCCTCGTCGTCAGGATCCTCGAGACCCCCGTCTTTGTGAGGACCCTCGTCGAGCGGCGAGACGTCTTCAGGACCCTCATCGTCAGGACCCTCTGCTGAGACGTCGTGAGGACCCTCTGCTGAGACGTCGTGAGGACCCTCTGCTGAGACGTCGTGAGGACCCTCGTTGTCGTGCTCCACTGTGAAGTCATCCGGACCCTCTGCGTCTGGACCCTCGGCGTCTGGACCCTCTGAGAAGACGAGGTCTGCAGCAGCCGAAGCGTCGAGGTCTGCAGCAGCCGAAGCGTCGAGGTCTGCAGCAGCCGAAGCGTCGAGGTCTGCAGCAGCCGAAGCGTCGAGGTCTGCAGCAGCCGAAGCGTCGAGGTCTGCAGCAGCCGAAGCGTCGAGGTCTGCAGCAGCCGAAGCGTCGAGGTCTGCAGCAGCCGAAGCGTCGAGGTCTGCAGCAGCCGAAGCGTCGAGGTCTGCAGCAGCCGAAGCGTCGAGGTCTGCAGCAGCCGAAGCGTCGAGGTCTGCAGCAGCCGAAGCGTCGAGGTCTGCAGCAGCCGAAGCGTCGAGGTCTGCAGCAGCCGAAGCGTCGAGGTCTGCAGCAGCCGAAGCGTCGAGGTCTGCAGCAGCCGAAGCGTCGAGGTCTGCAGCAGCCGAAGCGTCGAGGTCTGCAGCAGCCGAAGCGTCGAGGTCTGCAGCAGCCAGTTCAGAGTCCTTTGCGGCTGGTCCCTGATCTCCAACGGCAGAGAGGACCTCAGCACCCAGGATCACATCTGGACCAGTGTCTGGTGGATCAGGAACTGGTGCATGACCCGCTGAAACCAGTCTTGGTACTGGAACAGCAGGAGCCAGTCTGGGTGCTGGCACCAGAAGGGCCAGTCTTGGTGCTGCTGGACCTGAGCTGGGAGGTACGACCTCTGGAGAGCTGAGAGGTGCATCAGGCTGAGAAGCTGCTACTGGGCTCAGATGTTCAGCTGTGGGTGGATGGGTGGGAGCTGCTGTGGGACTTTCAGCTGCTGTGGGACTTTCAGCTGCTGTGGGTGAGCTCAGAAGAGGACTTGATGAAGATGAGGAGTTGTGATCAGCAGGAGGTGAGTTGGGAGGTGGACCTGGCTGAACGCGAGCGAGCAGCAGTGAGCGTAACACACAGCTCTCCTTCCATGCTTGCTCGAACAGTTGCCACGCCCCCAGCGAGTCGTCTCTGTTATCAGCTCCAGTATACGAGGAAATGATTCCTTCGGCAGCGATTAATCTCTCCCACAAAACACTGGAGCTGCAGTCCTCCTCCTTCTTCATAACTGTCACGCTACGGTTCTTCATAACAGAAGCGCTAGGGCGCGCAGCCTCCTCCGTCAGCTCCAGTCCCCCCTTGGTCCTGTCAGAACTGCTGTCAGCACACGGGCTGACACATGCCCCCCCCTTTGAAAATTCCCCCGGCTTTTCTGACAGCCGGCGTGGAGAGGTCGACGGTGGGCGGGGCTGGGACCCGGAAAAGTCCGCACGTTCTGTCCAATGGTGACGTGGACCGTGAGCCGATACCGGGTCCATCCATAACCCATTCGGGTCCTCGTCATCATCTTCCGAGTCGGACCACATCGACCCGAGTGTTGGAACGGAGGGGGGAGTCAGCCAAAAAGCTGCGCGGTCGTCTCCGAGCCTTCTCCGCTCCTCCTCCTCGACCAGAAGCGGGGATGAGAGAACCTCCGTCTCCGAGCTGTGGTTCCCCCAGCCTGTCTCCGCACGAAACCCGTACACGTGTACGGTCGGCTCGTCCTGTCCTGGGGCCGCGTCCGTCAGACGCTGAGCCGGTTTGCTGTTTCGCCTGCGGGTTCTGCGATTTCGTGGCCGGGTCATACTGACACGATTCGGTTCCGGTGGAGGACGCAGACCCAGAATGCAGGCGAACAGGACTCAGAGACACAGATGTAAAATAATAATCACTTTAATAAACAAAACAAAAAGACTGAACGGTGCAGTCACTTACAAAACGAGGGAATGATAGATGGCTCCACCAGACATCAGGGAGGAATGGATTTGATTTGATTTTATGACCCGGCGAGGAACAGATGAAATGAGAGGGCTTTTATACACTGAGGGATAGTGAGTAAAACTCAGAGCACCTTGGCAGGCGGCAGGTGAAAGTGATTAGCTAAGGACAACAGGTGAAAATGATTAGCGATGAGGCATGAACTGAGGAGTGAGCAAAAACAGAAAAAACATGACAGGCGCAGAGCCTGACAGGCGCAGATCATGACAGTTGGAACAGATCACGTGCTACCTCCACCAATCCAATCATAACGCTCGGGCTCTGAAGTTCTTCTTCTTGTTTTTTAATGGGAGAAAGCAAAAAACACAAGTACTGCCACCTACTGAAATGAATGTGTGACCTCGACGTCGTGGAATAAATGAGGTTTCTTGTAAATGAGTCGAGTCTAACCTGCCTAAATAAAGGTTGAATGAATGAATAACAACAACAACAACAACAACAACAACAACAACAACAACAACAACAATTATATTCTTCAAATAAATAATGTTTATGTTTATGTTTATGTTTATTAAATTTGTTCATTTTTTTTACAAAAGAAATACAATACAAGACAATCCCATCAACGACACGTACACAATGTAAAAAAATGAAAGGTAGCAGAAAGAAGAATAAATCTTATTATATCTGCCCCTTTTTTCAAACAATCATATTAACACTAGCACTACCACATGTGAGCCATTTGGATATTCTAACTATAGTTCCCATGGGAGTTAGTCAAATGGCTCATTGAATTAGCATTTTTGCAGCCATTGGTATGTATATGAGGCCATTCTGTTGGTGTGGATGAGGCCTTGGGGGCATATTTATACATCAGAGTCAGAGAGTCTTCTAGGCGTGTTTCCATCAAGGTTTCTAGGTGCGCATTATGAAGCATCGCATCAGAAAAGCTAAATGGAAACGGCATAATTCGAGTTAACTTCCTCTAAGTCGCTCTAAAGTTTATACGCTCGCTTGAGGTAGTTTTTGGGGAGTCGATTCAGAGCTGAGTCGGCTAAACGACAGATGGAAACAGATTAGCCGACTCAGTTCTGCCGCAGCGAACATTCACGTCACGTGACTGATCAGCTGTTTCCGCTCCGGACAACATGTAACATCGCTAAAACTAGTTGGCATGACAGAATAAATACAACTTGCCCGATAGCAACACATACCTGAAATATTCTCTCCATTTTGCCGAGATGTCTGTTTTCAAACGCTACTTCCTGTTTACTGTGGAAGTGCGTAACGCTGACGTCTGACGTATGGCGCTGACGTGTGACGTAATGACGCTGACGTCTGACGTAGAGACGCTTTGCGTGGCATTGCAGATGCGCTTCAAGCCAGTTTAATGGAAACACTTCTGATCCTCATAATTTTAATTTACATTTTAGCGAAATTTTCTAAAATTCGCTCAAAAATCGAATTTAAATTGGATGGAAACATAGCTAGAGAGTCTTTATCGTCATTTGCACCACATGTAGTACATGTGATGAAAACGAGAGTATGTACACAGGATCGTGTATATAAATATATAAATATATATATATAGTATATATATAGTATATATATATAAATAAATAAATAAA
>JBBPBX010054041.1:0-23617 GCA_038048925.1 Garcialebias charrua
TAAAATAATCTACTTATTACTTGTACTTCTATTCCTACTTCTTGGTTTTTCACTTATCGCGGGGCTTCAGGGTACGGATCCACTGCGATAAATGAGGGACTACTGTACAGTGGTCACCTCATGTAGAAAGGGCGCGTACACACAAAAACGTGCAGTACGCCCTTTTTTATGCAAAACCAGATGCATCAAGAGAATGATGTGACTGTGGAAATGTGCAGCACCATACTATCTTCATGGCTAGGGTTCATAGGCTTCATAGGCTTTTGGTCCACTGATGACACCTAGTGGTGATACTGGGAAACTTAATGATTTGAAAAGGTTGTACACACCAAACACACAATCAATTAAAAATTTCCACATTCATAAAATTAGATGAGTGGATATAAAAACATGATCAAAGTGGTGCAGAAAACACATTAACAGTGAGTTTAGCCTTAAGAGGATACAACAGTCCCTCGCTACTTCGCAGTTCGTTTTTCACGGACTCACTCTATTACGGTTTTTCAAAGTAAGATTGGACATGACACACAATTAGCTGATTGATGGATGAGCGGCATGGAATTTTTATTTAGAATGAATTATTTAGCCACTGCTGCACCCGTGTGCAGCTCAGAGCTGCAGAGGAAGCTTCCTCCTGCTGTGTCAGACCTCCGCTCTGCAGCAGAGAAGTGGGCATGGCCAAGAGCTCTAACAGGTGGCAGAGCGCTGAGAACATGACAGTCTGTGTGCTCTTTTAGCGCATTGAGAAACATTGTTTAGAACATTGCTAGAGTGTGGATTTTAAAACACCATATACAGTAGTCCCTCGCTACTTCGCGGTTTGTTTTCACTTATCACGGGTCTTCAGGGTACGGCTCCCCAGTGACAAACCAAGGACTACTGTAGAGTAAATGGTGCAAAACGCAGAGATGCAATATTTAGAGGCAGAGGATTTTCTGGCCCACAAAACCCAGGGACTTGTCCAGTGGGTATCTCCCAGGAAGCTGGAAATACCCTTCGCCTGAAGCGAAGATGGCCGTCCAGCATTGCTTCTCCTCGAGCGGTGTCAGGGCTTACTTGCATGTTCTGTGCCGAGGCAGCCCTCGCTGATGGCGTGCAGATCGGAGCTGAGGATGTACCCCGACTTGCAGGTTGGACAAAGGCGAATCACTGCTGGACATCTTCTGCTCTATAAGTTAGTTTTCTTAAGTGTTTACTGGCTGAAGAAAAAGGGGAGCCGATCTCAGGGCAATTTACACAGACCAGGGTGGGGCCCACGCAACAGGTGGGTGTGGTCTAAAGTTTTCAGCGCTGCATGTGAGGGGTAAACCCACTGACGATTGCCTTAAAGCAGGTGTGCCCAACCAGTCGCTCGTGGGCGAGCTGGTTCCCTGTCGCCCGCGAAGCGCAAACTTGCTCTAACAGCTGTTAACAAGGTGACATGTCCACTGCTCAGCTTCATTCTAACTCCGGCAGAAATGGTGGAGGTGACATGTCCGCTGCTCAGCTTCATTCTAACTCCGGCAGAAGTGGTGGAGGTGGGGGGTGGGAGGAGTGACATATTCCAATGCGTAGCAACCCTTTCCTCAGCCCTCCCCATATTGTATTCTCACAGACATAGTCTCGCGAGTTTTGGGTGCGGTGACACAGCGCTCTCACGAGACTTTAGGTTCAGCAGGGGAGCCGTCGGTGCGCAGAAAACATGGATGAAAACTAGCGAACAAGCAAACGAAAACTTCAAGACGACGCACAAACGGTTTGAGACAGATTTCCCTCCTAAAAGTTCTTTACTTCTGCTGTCAGAAGAAAAGTATCCTAACATCCAAAGATGTGCTTTGAACTTAACAGCACTTTTTGGATCTACCTACCTGTGTGAGTCTGCTTTTTCACACATGAAAATCATCAAGTCCAAAAACAGATCCACAATGACTGATGATCATCTGGAGACCTGCCTGCGCCTCACAACCACCTCATACTGCCCCGCTTATGAGACCCTGGCCTCCTCCTCTCAGTGTCAGAAGTCCCACTAAGGTAGAGACACATTTATTTTATACAGCTTGCATAAAAAGTTGTCTCCTATAGACTTGTCACAATGTGAGGGACTTCAGCACCTGCAGATGACACACTAGCCTGGTTAAAACCAGACCCTTGTACTTCACTTCGCTTTGTACTAGGGTCTGGCATTTCTCCCATAGACAAGGATATCTCCGGTAGATTTTTGACCGGACCAATCAGAGAGCAGAAGGCGGAGTTTTGAACGACGTCGACTGACGTCGTCATTCAAAATGGCTGCCGCCACGAAGGAATTTTCAATAAAACAAGGTAAAAAACTATTATTTCTCTGCTGAGAAAAATATATTTCTTAGCTGACGTTATATCAGAAGTGTTCCTGAGCAATCAGAGAGCAGAAGGCGGAGTTTTGAACGATGTCGACTGACGTCGTCATTCAAAATGGCTGCCGCCACGAAGGAATTTTCAATAAAACAAGGTAAAAAACTATTATTTCTCTGCTGATAAAAAATATATTTCTTAGCTGACGTTATATCAGAAGTGCTCCTGAGCTTAACAGTTCCTAAATCAATTCACGAAATGGTCAAATCTGCTGGATTTAAATAGTTTCGGTTTGACATTTTCCAAACAGCCTCGGGTGCGCTACGAAAATAAATGATAAAAAATCGAATTTTATCTCAAATGTTTCATCTAGGCCAACAGTCAGTAAATTAGAGCCATATAATTACACACTGGTGGCAGAAAAAATATCCACCGAGTGGTTTCTGAGCAATTTATCTGAATAGCCTGGCCTCGCCAGGCTAAACTAACAAAACTCCGCCTTCTGTTCTCTGATTGGTCCATTCAAAAATCTGCCGGAGAAATCGTTGTCTATGGGACAAGTCCCAGACCCTAGTACAAAGCGAAGTGAAGTACAAGGGTCTGGTTTTAACCAGGCTAATGACACACCATCCTGCTGCACAGAGCAGCTGCCTAGTTTTGATATTTAGGTTTGAAATAGTTGTTGAAGATTTGTAAATCTGCACCTTTGTAAGTCACTTTTTGTAAATAGTGTAAATGAGGGAGTTTTATATTGTTCAGTTCAGTTGTTTATTCGTTTCTTTAAAAAAATATGGTGTGCTTTTCAAATATTGTGTTCTTTTACTTTGATAAAAGGGTAGCACTCTTGTGGGAGCCATGTTGGTCCTTATTGTTTTGTTTTTCCCCTGTATGGCGAGAAGAGAGGAGAGATCCTTCATTAAACGGAGACCAGTTCCCTGCTCCAAAGTTATTTGAGTCTGTGGTTCTCTCACTACGCAGGTTTCCAGCCCTCATAGCTTGCATGTTAAAGTGAGTACTAATTGAAGGAGGTAAAACAATTGATCCTTTTTGTTCCACCACCAATTTTCTGTTTCTCTTTCGGGAGTTAAGTGAGGATTTTCTTTTTCTTTTTTTTTGTAGGTAAATATATGGTTAAGTAGATAAATTTATTTGACAATACTTTAATTAAATAAAACTAGCAACACCTTACGTTCTGTTTTATTTACTTTAAAGAAGTGAGGAGTAGGGAGATGAAAAATTATGTTTTTTGATACTGAGACTGGACGAGTAGCTCTCGGCAAACTGCTGCCTCTCGCACAATGATGGTTGGATATGGACACCAGTGACCCTGTGACTCGAAAAGGAAGAAGTGGGTAAAGATAATAGATGGATGGATGATTTATTCCTAGATTTAAAATTATTATTATTTTTTTTTTAGAAAAAGCCAGGCGGCTAAGCTAACCTATTACTGGTAATTTAGGTTACAGAATTTTATGCACTCATATTTGTTCCTGATTTTGATATAAATATAAAATGATGCAAAAATATTTGATACAGTAAAGAACCTAAAATTGTTATTTTGAATAAACGTTCTATTTGTTTACATTATTTAATATTTTCATCTTGTCAATTACACAATTGAAACAAAATTTATGACCATTTCAAAAGAAAAATAGTTTCTGAATCCAAAAGCAATTTTGAATCGAATTGTGACACCAAAAATAGGCATCGAATCGCCAGACACAGAGATTCGTACCCCTACTGGTGCTAGACAAAACAGCAGAGAAACTAAGTTGATGAAATTAAACCTTAAAGCATGCTTGAATTGCAGTTTACATCAAACCAGAATGATTAATGACTTGAGTTGCAGCAGTAGTCAGCCACTTACTCTAATTGGTCCCCTCCCTTCTGCCTTTTCCACCTCTGCAGCAGCACTTCTGAGTGGACCTTTAAGTGTAGCGTCTTTCAGTACATCTTCCTCTTCAAAGGTGATCTTGTCAGGGTGATATTTTTTCTGTGTGAAAAACCGAAAAGGATATGAGTACTGCTTAAACAATGAAACTTTGTTGCCAGATTAGAAAACCAGCAGTACCGGTACCTACCATGTATTTGAAGCAGTGTTTCCAGCCTTTCACGTGGTCAGTTATGTTGTGCTGCACACATGCCAGGGAACAGAGCTTGCAGACGTAATGCGGCTGAACAGTTTTACTGGGACTGCGGTACTCCCACACATATTGGAGGCCTGCAAACACAATTTTATTGTTTCTTCATTTTTCAGAGAGGAACAGTTAATGCATGTGAGGTGCTCATCTCCTTACCAATAATCCCTGGGACCCCCTTCAACAATTTGCTCAGGGAGGGCACGGTTTGGAGAATATCCCCTCTTGTGAACACTGAGAAAAAAACAACAATCAGGATCAAATAAATACTTTAGAACTATCCAAGATGTCCTTGTCACTCTGATAAAAGTCTCTTGAGAAAAACCTACCACCAAACGGGGTGTTGAGTTTTTATAAAACTTGCAACAACCGATCACCTTATGAACTGAACATCAGGGGTCTGAGATGGTGTAAGGAGGGCAGCCGACTCGGGACCCGAAGGTCCCGGGTTCAATCCCCAGTCATTGCACATCTCGTGGTGTCTCTGAGAAGGACACCTTATCCCCAATTGCTCCCCGGAGCTTCCAATAGCTGCACACTGCCCCACCTGGTGGTGGATGAGTTAAATGCAGAGAGCCAATTTTGTCATGGGCATTGTATGCGAACATACAATGATGATAATACATAACACATTATTATTATTAGACATGTGCAAAACTATTCATGTCTGTTTGAAATCTGGGAGAGAAACGAGAACAACTGTTCCCAGCAATCCCCCATTTTATCCAAAATGATCTGCAGGACACAATCCCTCAATGTTGCACAGCTTTATACTGCCTCCTGAAACAGAGGGCTCGATTCTGTGCTGCAGTGATGAAGCGGTTTGTGACTAAATTAAAACATACTCCAAGTTTATTGTGACCAACAGATTTGCCGTTTAAACACTGACAACTAAAACTTCACACCACACTCAGCAGTGTTTAAATATTTAGACAACTCCCGAGTTCAAAAAGGTGCATTTCAGATGATGTTGCCTAAAGTGCGGCAACATCTTAGGAGGATGCACAAAAAAGGTTAAATCGTTTCATTTGGACCAGTTCCTTAGGAGGATGGGTTGCACTGTTTCCAAGAGTTGCAATTTATTAGTAGTACTGTATTTTAACCACTTGTGGCAACAGACTGGAAAATGTTTTTGCACACCACAAAGGAGGCCATCTTTGTGAAAAGAAACCGTCCATCATTAAACAGAGGCGGAGGCCTCCGGGTTCAACTGTCCCCCTCTTACAATGCTGTTATTGCTAGTATCACTCAGCCCTCTGTGAATAGCAAACAACCATCAGGGTGCTAACGATCCATCGTTAGGCTGATGGTCCTCCTTGATCATGTGAGCAGCTGGTTTCGGCTGTCATCAGCCAACTGGTTGATCCACTGTGAGAGGGTGCTATTTATAAGACTGAGCTGAATACAGCATCTCAGACTGAGGAAGTCTTTCGGACGAAAGACGAAACGTTTCTACATTTTTTTTGCTTTGTTTTGTTTTGTTTTTTGAATGTCCAGAGGACCAGACTTAGCTTTTTTAGATTTTTCTACCTGGATTATTGAGCATGCATCAGGGTATTTTTTGCACACCTATTTTTATTAGTGATCTCTAGAGACCACAAATTGTGAGAGGGCTCTATAACAGGCCCCCTGGTCTCTAAGAGACCACTGAGAGATGAACATGTCACCCCTGGTGCCACAAAACAGGAAAGTTAAAGTCTCAAGCTTCAACTCTCAGCACTGGAAGTGGCACAGTGTGNATACAGTATACTGTACATATGAATACTGTACAACACTTTTATATTTGCTCCCATTTTGCATGAGCTGAACTCATAGATTAAGACATTTTCTTTGTACACAAAAGGCTTTTAAAAAATCTCAAATATTGTTCACAAAGTGTCTACCATGATAAAAGGCCACTCTAAAATGTACAGTTTATGATACAGCACAATGCCACAAATGTCCCAAGCTTTGAGGGAGCATTCAATTGGAATGTTGACAACAAGAATGTCCATCAGGGCTTTTGTCTATGAATTGAATGTTAATTTCTCTACCATAACACATCTCCAAAGGTGTTTCAGAGAATTTGGCAGCACAGTACATCCAAGCAGCCTCATAACCACAGACCAAGTGTAACCACACCAGCCCAGGACCTCCACATCCAAAATATTCACCTCTAAGATCATCTGAGACCAGCCACCTGGACAGCTGTTGCAGCAATCAATTGGAATCACCAAAGAATTTCTGCACAAACAGTCAGAATGTGTCACAGGGAAGCTAATCTAATTCACAGTTCATGGAAACTGAAAACATCCAAGTTTTTTTATAGCTAGCATACTCACTGGATATATCACCCACTGAGCGTGTTTAGGATGCTCTGGATCAGCGCATACGACAGCATGTTCCATTTCTTGACAATATCCATCAACTTTGGACAGCCATTGAAGAGGAGTGGGCCAACATCCCACATGCCACACTCAAGAACCTGATCAACTCTATGTGAAGATGTGTTGCACTGCATGAGGCAAAAGGTGGTAATACCAGATAATGACTGGTTTTCGACCGCCCCCCCCCTCCACACACACACACACACTTCTTCTTTGCTTTAGCTTAGGAAAGGAGAAGTGCTCACTAACATTTTTATACACGTTTGTGAACACTATTTGAGAGAAAAGGGCCTTTTGTGTACAAAGAAAAAGTCATAGTCATCACCTACGTGTAGGGGGACGGGCTCTGACTGTTGTTTGTGCCTATGCGCCGAACGGCAACGCAGATTACCCACCCTTTTTGGAGTCCTTGGAGGGGGTATTAGAGGGTGCGCCTCCTGGGGACTCCCTTGTTCTGCTGGGGGATTTCAATGCTCACGTGGGCAATGACAGTGAGACCTGGAGGGGTGTGGTTGGGAGGAACGGCCCCCCTGATCTGAGAGGGGTTGGACACTCTTCCACTCTGGAGTTGCCCCTGGTGAGAGGCGCCGAGCAGGAGTGGGCATACTTGTTGCCCCCCATCTTGGTGCCTATACGTTGGGGTTCACCCCGGTGAACGAGAGGGTAGCCTCCCTCCACCTACTTGTGGGGGGACGGGCTCTGACTGTTGTTTGTGCCTATGCGCCAAAAGGCAGCTCAGATTACCCACCCTTTTTGGAGTCCTTGGAGGGGTATTGGAGAGTGCGCCTCCTGGGGACTCCCTTGTTCTACTGGGGACTTCAACGCTCACGTGGGCAATGACAGTGAGACCTGGAGGGGTGTGGTTGGGAGGAACGGCCCCCCTGATCTGAACCCGAGTGGTGTTCTGTTGTTGGACTTCTGTGCTCGTCATGGATTGTCCATAACGAACACCATGTTCAGGCATAAGGGTGTCCATATGTGCTCTTGGCACCAGGACACCCTAGGTCGCAGCTCGATGATCGACTTTGTTGTCGTCTCATCTGATCTGCGGCCGCATGTCTTGGACACTCGGGTGAAGAGAGGGGCGGAGCTGTCAACTGACCACTACCTGGTGATGAGTTGGCTCCGATGGTGGGGGAGGATGCCGGTCAGACCTGGCAGGCCCAAACGTATTGTGAGGGTCTGCTGGGAACGTCTGGCAGAGTCTCCCGTAAGACGGAGCTTTAACTCCCACCTCCGGGAGAGCTTTGAACACGTTCCGAGGGAGGCGGGGGACATTGAGCCCGAGTGGGCCATGTTCCGCGCCTCTATTGTCGAGGCAGCTTATCAGAGTTGTGGCCGCAAGGTTGTTGGTGCCTGTCGTGGTGGCAACCCTCGAACCCGGTGGTGGACACCGGCGGTGAGGGATGCTGTCAAGCTGAAGAAGGAGTCCTATTGGGCCTTTTTGGCCTGTGGGACCCCGGAAGCAGCAGATAGGTACCGGCAGTCCAAGCGGCATGCGGCTCGGGTGGTTGCTGAGGCAAAAACTCGGGCGTGGGAGGAGTTCGGAGAGGCCATGGAGAATGACTTCCGTACGGCTTCGAGGCGATTCTGGTCCACCATCCGGCGTCTCAGGGGGGGAAAGCGGTACGCGACCAACACCATTTATGGTGGGGATGGCGTGCTGTTGACCTCAACTCGGGATGTTGTGAGTCGGTGGGCGGAATACTTCGAAGACCTCCTCAATCCTACTGGCACGTCTTCCACTGAGGAAGCGGAGCCTGGGGATTTTGGGTCGGGCTCTCCAATCTCTGGTGCTGAGGTCGCCAAGGTGGTTAAAAAGCTCCGTGGTGGCAGGGCTCCGGGGGTGGATGAGATTCGTCCTGAGTTCCTTAGGGCTCTGGATGTTGTGGGGTTGTGTTGGCTTACGCGACTCTGCAATATCGCGTGGACATCGGGGGCAGTTCCCTTGGATTGGCAGACTGGGGTGGTGGTTCCCCTATTCAAAAAGGGGGACCGTAGGGTGTGTTCCAACTATAGGGGGATCACACTCTTAAGCCTCCCTGGTAAGGTCTATTCAGGGGTTCTGGAGAGGAGGGTCCGTCGGATAGTCGAACCTCGGATTCAGGAGGAGCAGTGTGGTTTTCGTCCTGGTCGTGGAACACTAGACCAGCTCTACACCCTCAGCAGGGTCCTGGAGGGTGCGTGGGAGTTTGCCCAACCAGTTTACATGTGCTTTGTGGACTTGGAGAAGGCATTCGACCGCGTCCCTCGGGGGGTTCTGTGGGGGGTACTCCGGGAGTATGGGGTACCAGGCCCTTTGATATGGGCTGTTAGGTCCCTGTACGACCGGTGTCAGAGCATGGTCCGCATCGCTGGCAGTAAGTCAGGCTCGTTTCCGGTGAGAGTTGGACTCCGCCAAGGTTGCCCTTTGTCACCGATTCTGTTCATAACTTTTATGGACAGAATTTCTAGGCGCAGCCAAGGTGTTGAGAGGATCCGTTTTGGTGGCCTTAGAATCGCTTCTCTGTTTTTTGCAGATGATGTGGTCCTATTGGCTTCATCAGATCGTGATCTACAGCTTTCGCTGGAGCGGTTTGCAGCTGAATGTGATGCGGCCGGGATGAGGATCAGTTCCTCCAAATCCGAGGCCATGGTCTTGAGCCGGAAAAGGGTAGCATGCCTTCTCCGGGTCGGGGAGGAGGTCCTGCCCCAAGTGGAGGAGTTTAAGTATCTCGGGGTCTTGTTCACGAATGAGGGAAAACTGGAGCGTGAGATCGATAGGCGGATAGGTGCAGCATCCGCAGTGAAGCGGGCGCTGTACCGGTCTGTCGTGGTGAAGAGAGAGCTGAGTCAAAAGGCAAAGCTCTCAATTTACCGATCGATCTACGTTCCCACCCTCATCTATGGTCATGAGCTTTGGGTTATGACCGAAAGAACGAGATCTCGGATACAAGCGGCTGAAATGAGTTTTCTCCGCAGGGTGTCTGGACTCTCCCTTAGAGATAGGGTGAGAAGCTCAGTCATCCGGGAGGGACTCGGAGTAGAGCCGCTGCTTCTCCACATCGAGAGGAGCCAGTTGAGGTGGCTCGGGCATCTGGTTAGGATGCCTCCTGGACGCCTCCCTGGTGAGGTGTTCCGGGCATGTCCCACCGGGAGGAGACCCAGAGGAAGACCCAGGACACGCTGGAGGGACTATGTTTCTCGGCTGGCCTGGGAACGCCTTGGGATTCCCCCAGAGGAGCTGCTCCAAGTGGCTGGGGAGAGGGAAGTCTGGGCCTCCCTACTTAGGCTGCTACCCCCGCGACCCGACCCCGGATAAGCGGAAGAAAATGGATGGATGGATGGAAAAAGTCATAGATCTTTGAGGTCATCTCATAAAAAGTGGGAGCAAAACAAAAAGTGTTGCGTTTACATTTTTGTTCAGTGTGTGTGTGTGTGTGTGTGTTGAATTTTATTTTAGAGACAATGTTTGAACATACCTGCATTCTAGAGTGCATTCTCCTTTCCTGACAGCCCTTCAGATTATTAGCTGATGATAAAAGGCAGCTTCAAATGCATTTACTTTTTGTGAAATGACAAACAGAGCCTAGTATATGGGTATTTTGTATTTTACACTATGATTGCGTTATCACCAAAAGTGAGAGTAAAAGCCAATGAAATGTCAAAAAGTCTGGAGAATGTAGTAGTGCTCTCTCGCTGAGAGGAAGCAGCTCTACCAATTGAGCCACTGTGCTGCCATGTCTTGTTAAGCACCTTGGTCAATGCAAGGCATTGTAGGAAGGTGCTATACAAATAAAGTTTATTATATATATATATATATATATATATATATATATATATATATATATATATATATATTTTTTTTTTTTAACATCTTCTTTTGACACACATCCATGACATTGTGCATTCCTTTTCTGACAGGATCAGTTTCAATATTTCCATTGAACATACACAAACATCCTTTACTTCCACACAAATGTGTGTGTGTGTTTTGTCAAAGGACTTAGTGTCACTTCAAGTGTGCTGTGCTGGGCCGGCAGGCAGGTACATAGCTCAGGTGAACAACCTGTGCTCTCTTCTAATCATTCCACTTTGGAAACAATAATAATGATAATAAATGGGTGGCTGGATGTTGGTGATTGACAGGATGTGAGGATCTTCTGTTTTCTCAGCATGTTGAGCTTCTCTGACAGCCGAGCATTTTGGTGAAACAGTGAAGGGTCTCTGCTGATGTCATGGAGCAGGCAGAGGTCAGCTGTCAATCGGTGGGGGCGGGGGGAAGCCTCGTTTACTTTTTTTTTTTTGCTACTCAGGCATTCAGTGCTTGCTCTAACAGCATGTGGATTTTTAATGAAATTTTAAAATAATCAAATCATAAAATCTGACAGTAATCTGTTTTACATTTTATTTATTTTTATGAAACCGCCGTAATAAATCGTTAGAATCAGATGTGCTATAAAACGTGTGCTTGTGAAATCAAGCTGCTACATGCAAAGCAGATGCATTCATGACTCATCTTTGAATTATTGGAGGGGGAAGTACACCGAGCCACATAATAGTCAGGATGGTCATAAATAACAAGTGTTAATTACAAACCAAGGAGGCTGTCATTTAGTTTTGTTTCTTTTAGATGCTTTAATAAGTTAATAATGCTCATTCTCATTAGATAATGGGTACACATTGTAACAAGCAAGAGCAAAATACAAATAAATAAATAAAAATCCATTGCAATAACACTAAAAAGACACAATTTGTTTTACAAGATGTGGTTTTATTAATAAATATAAACACATAGCCAGACAATGACAGATCAAATCCTAATGCTTTTTTTCCACCATTTTATTTTCAAATTATGCTTCACAATGTGAAAGCATGCAACTCTTTATGCCTGTATAGTACTTTCAATCTTTTTCAATGCTGCTGACAAAAACTTCTTCACGTGTCAAACATTCATCCGAGTCAGTTCCTCCTGACTTGTTGTCAGAAGGCATCAAAAAACCACAGCAGCATGAAAAGCAAGAATTGCCAAAGGTTCATCCCTCTCCACCTGTTGTGGCGCTGGTTGCTATAAACATTCAAGTCATTTCAATTGGGTATGCAGTGTTGTAATGTTTCCTTCGAAATTTTATCTGCCTTCGTCTGGCACCAAGCCATGCGTTTGGGGTACAAAAGCACAAGCTGTAACACATGCCCCCCCTCACACACATAAACACACAATTGCACACACAAGCCCACAATCATGAGCTAGAAAGGTACACGAGGCGGTAAAAGAAAAGAGAAATTTGGTGAAAAATGTGCAGAACAGGGACGTGTGTTCTTAGCCCCGACCAAGAGAGCTCTCTTTTACCTCCAGGACTGAACGAACAATGACATTTCTGACTGGTGAAGTCAAAGAAAAACGCTCTGAGCCATCGCAGAATGCAGATAATTTCATAAGCACTTAAAGGTGATGAAATACATGGGCATGGCAGATGGAAGAGTGTGTTTTATGTTCGAGTATGAATGTATGTGTTGACTGACAAGAAGATACTTTATCATAGTGTCAGCTGGTGCTAACCACAAACACCGCCTTTTAAGAATGCATAATACATCCCCAAACATGACTTCACTTATTGTTATTGTGCAAATCCCTCCGTTTACTGTTGAAATCCTATTTACAGGTGTTTATAGAGTGGCTCAAACTTAAAGTGCAGTGGAAGATTAGATTTTATTTCTGACTTGCTTAGACTTTTGGTACTTTTTTAAACGTTTCTGTCAACCACTTAAACCTACGGTTGAAGGTTTAGGCCTATATCTCGGTCTGCACTGGGAAAAGGAAAGAAAGCGCTGGTCCAAATCTGCTGAAATACAAATAGTTTAGGGTCAAGACATGTTGAGGAGCTGATGATTCAGGCTGCAAAAGCACAATCTGTAACAGAGACACACAAGGCTGCAATCTTGAGCTAAAAATGTACAGGAGAAGGTAGAGGGATCCCCACAGTGCTTAAGCATGTGCAAAATGACTTTAACTGTTAATTATTAAACCAGCCTTTCTTGGAATAATGCATAACACAAGACACCTTACATGTCTACATTTTTAACGTTGACCTTGGGAGATTTATTAGTGTTTTGACTGCTGATGAAGATGAGTCTCAGCTACAGGTACTGCCACATTCAGTTTCAGCTCAAAGTGAAGTTAAAAATCAAGTAAGATACATTTTTGTTTGCTAATGTCGATTAGTTGTGGTGAACATCATGAATCAGGTTGCACCCAAATAATCAGTTACAAATTTATCAGCTATTCATACTTTCATTACTGTCATTCAGATCTGTCCTGTGGGCCATGGGATATTTTCTAACAGTCAGACGGAGTTAACTCCAACAGTCATTACCAAAATTTTAAACAAAGTTCAGGTGCAACCTTTTTGCATTCACTGTATGTCTTGGGGATGACTCCTCTATTACTTCAACACCAAAATGTTGGTAATATATGTAAAATATCTGTGGAGTTCCTCAAGGCTCTGTACTTGGACCAAAGTTATTTATTTTATATGTGAATGACTTAGTAAATGTGTCAGGACTCCTTAAATATGTCCTTTTTACAGACAATACCACTTTTTTTGTTTGGATAAAGATATAGAACGGATGTTGGAGTTGATGAAGACAGAATTTGTTAAAATACAAACTAGGTTTAAACTAAATAAATTATCATTAAATCCAAATAAAACAAATTACATGATATTCAGTAATTAAAAAAGAGAAATGTTGATGTTACATTTAAAATTGAGGGTGTTGAGATTTGTAGAGTGAGTGAGGTGAAGTTTTTGGGTGATATTATTGATGACAAACTGACATGGAAACATCACATAAATTCTGTAAGAAGAAAAATAGCTAAATCTATTGCAGTACTGTACAAAGTCAGGGACTTATTAAATGATAAAGCTCTGTATTCGTTGTATAACACAATTATTGTTCCACGCTTAATCTTTTGTATTGATGTTTGGGGGAAAGCGTGTAAAACAATTACAAAGCCTATTTTTGTTTTACAGAAAAGAGCTGTAAGAATTATCACCAGAAACATTACTGTCACCCATCAAGCACATTATTATATCAACTAAAGTTATTGAAGTTCCATCATTTGGTAGATTATAGTATTTTATCAGTTATGTATTGGGCTCGGAATTACACAATACTTTTAAATATCCAAATAAATTTTGTTAAAAGACAACATTGTTCTAATCTTAAGGGAACAGAGATATTTCTCAAACCAAAACTCAGAACTAGTTTAAAGGGACAGTCCACCTCAATCCAGGGAATTGGATTATGGAATAATTTGGAGAATTATGTTAAAAATGCCAAGTCAATGTGTACATTTAAAAAAAATGATCAAAACAGAATTGTTAAAACAAATTAAGTAGTTTAATGTGTATTGTATTAGAGTTAGAAATTTAGAAAGAGTTGTTAATTTTGTTCTGTTACTGGAAGATTATTATTGTTTGAATTAATTGTTTGAAAAAAGGGGCAGATATAATAAGATTTTTTATTTTTTCTGCTACCTTTCATTTTATATTTTGTATTCTTATCGTTTATGGGATTGCATTGTATTGTATTTTAAAATGAATACATTTTATAAATTAAAAAAATGTAAAAAAACCAAACAAAAAACAACAACAACAACAACTGTTATTGACAGTTTTGTAGTACCAACGTTTGATCAGATGTAATTAACATTTTGAATTGGACTGACTTCAGAATTTGTAGATGTGGTTAGTTTATGAGAAATTCATTAAAATACATGTATGTCTAATGTGTCATGATATATTTAGCTAACAGACACAACACACACAGGCATTGACAGAATCACCTGGCATAATCTTTGGCATGAATTTCCTACACACTTCACACACTGGCTTTCAATTCAAGTTTGGTTTGTGTTTCCACCAGAACCTTTTTTATGTGTTATTTTCTTGGTTTACTTTGTTCTTAGCCTATTTTATTATACTGTAATTGTGCTTTTAATGTTTGGTCTTTCTTTTATTTTATTGCCAGATTTCCTGTTTGTGGAGCACCTTGGTCAACATTGTTTTTAAATGTGCTATATAAATAAAATTGACAATGACAATGACACAATGAAAGTGGATGGTTAAGTCAAGATGGCGTCAGTAACATTGCAGATGCATTTTCAAATGTACGGAGGGCATGGAAGCATGTTACATGATGACTGACAGGCATTCATTGCAACCGTGGGTCAACTTTCTCTAACAATAATAAGTCAGGGACTCATTATTATGGTGAAGTAAATTATCTTCAGTTAACAACCATGTTTTTATGCTACTGTCAGGCAAATGTGAAGCCAACTTTCAAAACGTTTTAACAATTAAGATGCTTTCATAAACTGTTTCAGAGTGAATCAGCAGGGGTGTGTAACGCAGCTCAAATATGAGGTCGTAAAATCCATCAGAGATGACTGTAAACAAACGGTAGAAATGTAGACAGACAACTATTTAGATGTGAATTTGTTTTTTGTTTTTCAGTTGTACACATCATTGTTTCATAATCAGCTAATTTAAAGCATTTATTTTCCGCAAGAAGAAACAGCTGAGTTTAAACACAATCAGCTGTGCCAGCTAAACTTTAGCTCTTTGAGACCTGCTCAAGACAAAAGTTAAAACATTAGAGGTCATTAAGGAGATCAGGTGGTTTCTCAAGCAAAGAAGATAAAACATCTCAGTGTTTTGTTCTCAAGTGGATGGAGAGAATGATGGATCAACAGATCTGTGCTGCATGGTGTTGCTCCTGGTTGTGATCTAATGCCTCTTTTCCACCGCTCGGCTCGGCTCGGGTTGGATCGGCTCAGGTCGGCTCAGTTCGGGTCGGGTCACATCTATGTTCTGTTTCCACAGCTTTTTTGTACCCCTTCTGTGGGCGGGGTCCAGAATCCTACTCGTCTTACCACATGGTGGCAGTAGTGTTCCTCAAGCTATTTACTACAGTACTAGCCACCACTAGAAGAAGAACACAATAAAGACTTTGTATCACATATTATCAATTCTATCAAAAACCACATAGCTGATATTTTTCAAAAAAATCTAGTGTGATCACAACATGTTCATATACGAAATGTATCCTGTTGGAGTTATTTGAAATAAAATTCAATGTTTTATAGACATAAATGTGTCAACCTACGTCCAGTATTTTCTACTTTGTATCACATATTATCATTTCTATCAAAAACCACATAGCTGATATTTTTCAAAAAAATCTAGTGTGATCACAACATATTCATACACGAAATGTATCCTGTTGGAGTTATTTGAAATAAAATTCAATGTTTTATAGACATAAATGTGTCAACCTACGTCCAGTATTTTCTACTTTGTATCACATATTATCATTTCTATCAAAAACCACATAGCTGATATTTTTCAAAAAAATCTAGTGTGATCACAACATATTCATACACGAAATGTATCCTGTTGGAGTTATTTGAAATAAAATTCAATGTTTTATAGACATAAATGTGTCAACCTACGTCCATTATTTTCTACTTTGTATCACATATTATCATTTCTATCAAAAACCACATAGCTGATATTTTTCAAAAAAATCTAGTGTGATCACAACATATTCATACACGAAATGTATCCTGTTGGAGTTATTTGAAATAAAATTCAATGTTTTATAGACATAAATGTGTCAACCTACGTCCAGTATTTTCTACTTTGTATCACATATTATCATTTCTATCAAAAACCACATAGCTGATATTTTTCAAAAAAATCTAGTGTGATCACAACATATTCATACACGAAATGTATCCTGTTGGAGTTATTTGAAATAAAATTCGAATTTTTATAATTTATTTTCGTTGTGCAAACACAGGTTTTGGAAAAAGTCAAAGCGAAACTACTTTAAATGCAGCACATTTGACCATACGTGACAATATTAAAGCGTGGTTAAGCTCAGGAGCCCTCGTACTATTAAAGTCAGCTATGAAATATATTTTATATCTGTTCATTGAGCTACATTTAAAGACATAAAGCCGCCCGCGCGCCGCGTGTTACTCGTGGCGAAACTACTTTTTAAAATCGTGCAGTTTTGAGCAGTACGTGATTTTATTAAGGACACGTTCAGCTGAAGACCCATCTTTGCTATAAATTTAAAAAATAACAATTGTTTTTACCGTGTTATTCATGTAAAAGTCCTGCAGTGATCGCGTCCCTCGCTTCCGTAAAAACAGCTCTCGTCTCCTCCTCCCTCCTTCCGGAGCGGGTGAGCTCGCTTCAGTACCCCTCTGAAAGCAGCCCGAAAATCTCAGGAAATCTCGCGCGGCTCCGCTCGGAATAGCCGGTGGGAAAGGATGAAAGGGGGTCTCTGCGACGCACATATGACGTAACATCCGACCCGAGCCGACCGGTGGAAAAGGGGCATAACAAGGAAATGAGACAAAACTGCTCCATCTACGGTTTTGCCCTCACCTGTGTCATAAAGTTTGGATCAAGAGCTAAAAATCAAGACCTCAGAACAAGCAGCTGAAGTTAGTTTCCTCCATACGTGATTAAAGTCACAAGCCACCACAAGAAACAAATGAATGAGAAGTCAAGCTGGGTCATGTCAAATTTATTTCTATAGCACATTTAAAACAGACCCCTTATGACGAGTACAATAAATGGATTAAATGTTCCCTCGCCCGGACGTGGGTCACCGGGGCCCCACTCTGGAGGCAGGCCCGGAGGTGGGGCACGTTGGCAAGCGCCTGGTGGCCGGGCTTTTACCCATGGAGCCCGGCCGGGCACAGCCCGAAGAGGAGACGTGGGTCTCCCTTCCCATGGGCTCACCAACTGTGGGAGGGGCCAAAGGGGTCGGGTGCAATCTGGGATGGGTGGTGGCCGAGGGCGGGGACCCTGGCGGTCTGATCCTCGGCTACAGAAGCTGGCCATTGGGACATGGAATGTCACCTCTCTGGTGGGGAAGGAGCCTGAGCTAGTGTGTGAGGTTGAGAGGTTCCGGCTAGAAATAGTCGGACTCACCTCAACGCATGGCTCTGGCTCTGGAACCAGTTTCCTTGAGAGGGGTTGGACACTCTTCCACTCTGGAGTTGCCCCTGGTGAGAGGCGCCGAGCAGGAGTGGGCATACTTGTTGCCCCCCATCTTGGTGCCTGTACGTTGGGGTTCACCCCGGTGAACGAGAGGGTAGCCTCCCTCCGCCTACGTGTGGGGGGACGGGCTCTGACTGTTGTTTGTGCCTATGCGCCAAACGGCAGCTCAGATTACCCACCCTTTTTGGAGTCCTTGGAGGGGTATTGGAGAGTGCGCCTCCTGGGGACTCCCTTGTTCTACTGGGGAACTTCAACGCTCACGTGGGCAATGACAGTGAGACCTGGAGAGGTGTGGTTGGGAGGAACAGCCCCCTGATCTGAACCCGAGTGGTGTTCTGTTATTGGACTTCTGTGCTCATCATGGATTGTCCATAATGAACACCATGTTCAGGCATAAGGGTGTCCATATGTACTCTTGGCATCAGAACACCTTAGGTCGCAGTTTGATGATCAACTTTGTTGTCATCTTATCTGATCTATGGCCGCATTTCTTGGACACTCGGGTGAAGAGAGGGGTGGAGGTGTCAACTGACCACTACCTGGTGGTGAGTTGGCTCCGATGGTCTGAGAGGATGCCGGTCTGACCTGGTAGACCCAAACGTATTGTGAGGGTCTGCTGGGAATGTCTGGCAGAGTCTCCTGTAAGACAGAGATTTAACTCCCACCTCCGGGAGAGCATTGAACACTTTCCAAGGGTGGCATGGGACATTGAGTCCGCGTGAGCCATGTTCCGCACCTCTATTTTCGAGGCGGCTTATCGGAGCTGTGGCCAAAAGTTTAATGGTGCCTGTCGTGGCGGCAACCCTCGAACCCAATGGTGGACATCAGCTGTAAGGGATGCTGTCAGGCTGAAGGAGTCCTATTGGGCCTTTTTTGGTCTGTGGGACCCTGGAAGCAGCTGATGGGTACCGGCAGTCCAAACAACATGTAGCTCGGGTGGTTGCTCAGGCAAAAACTCGGGCGTTGGAGGAGTTCGGAGAGGCAATGGAGAATGAATTCCATACAGCTTCGAGGCGATTCTGGTCCACCATCTGGCGTCTCAGGGGTGGTGGGGGGCGGTACGCAACCAACACCATTTATAGTGGGGGTGGCGTGCTGCTGACCTCAACTCGGGATGTTGTGAGTTGGTGGGCGGAATACTTTGAAGACCTCCTAAATCCTACTGGCACATCTTCCACTGAGGAAGCAGAACCTGGGGACTTTGGGGTCAGGCTCTCCAATCTCTTGTGCTGAGGTCACCGAGGTGGTTAAAAAGCTCCTCGTGGCAAGGCCCCAGGGGTGGATGAGATTCGCCCAGAGTTCCTTAGGGCTCTAGATGTTGTGGGGTTGTGTTGGCTTACGCGACTCTGCAGTATTGAGTGGACATCGGGGGCAGTTCCCTTGAACTGGCAGACTGGGGTGGTAGTTCCCCTATTCAAAATGGGGGACCGTAGAGTGTGTTCCAACTACAGTATAGGGGGATCACACTCTTAAGCCTCCCTGGTAAGATCTATTCAGGAGTTCTGGAGAGGAGGGTCCGTCGGATAGTCGAACCTTGGATTCAGGAGGACCAATGTGGTTCTCGTCCTGGTCGTGGAACACTGGACCAGCTCTACACCCTCAGCAGGGTCCTGGAGGGTGCATGGGAGTTTGCCCAACCAGTTTACCTGTGCTTTGTGGACTTGGAGAAGGCATTCGACCGCGTCCCCTGGGGGGCCCTGTGGAGGGTACTTCGGGAGTATGGGGTAATAATAATAATAATCCATCCATCCATCCATCCATCTTCTTCCGCTTATCCGGTGTCGGGTCGCGGGGGTAGCAGCCTAAGTAGGGAGGCCCAGACTTCCCTCTCCCCAGCCACTTGGAGCAGCTCCTCCGGGGGAATCCCAAGGCGTTCCCAGGCCAGCCGAGAAACATAGTCCCTCCAGCGCGTCCTGGGTCTTCCTCTGGGTCTCCTCCCGGTGGGACATGCCCGGAACACCTCACCAGGGAGGCGTCCAGGAGGCATCCTAACCAGATGCCCGAGCCACCTCAACTGGCTCCTCTCGATGTGGAGAAGCAGCGGCTCTACTCCGAGTCCCTCCCGGATGACTGAGCTTCTCACCCTATCTCTAAGGGAGAGTCCAGACACCCTGCGGAGAAAACTCATTTCAGCCGCTTGTATCCGAGATCTCGTTCTTTCGGTCACAACCCAAAGCTCATGACCATAGATGAGGGTGGGAACGTAGATCGATCGGTAAATTGAGAGCTTTGCCTTTTGACTCAGCTCTCTCTTCACCACGACAGACCGGTACAGCGCCCGCTTCACTGCGGACGCTGCACCTATCCGCCTATCGATCTCACGCTCCAGTTTTCCCTCATTCGTGAACAAGATCCCGAGATACTTAAACTCCTCCACTTGGGGCAGGACCTCCTCCCCGACCCGGAGAGGGCATGCATAATAATAATAATAATTAATTCAATTTATAACGCACTTTTCATTACTGAAAATCTCAAAGTGCTACACATATATTGAATGCTACACACATTCATAAACCGGTGGCGGCAGACTACCATGCAAGGTGCTTTCCAGTCCTACCGGGAGCAACTCAGGGTTAAGTGTCTTGCCCAAGGACACAACAACACATGGTGCGGGTCCCGGGAGTCGAACCGCCAACTTTCCGATCGGGAGACGACTGCCATTACCACTACACCAGGCCCTTTGATATGGGCTGTTAGGTCCCTGTACGACCGGTGTCAGAGCTTGGTCCACATTGCCAGCAGTAAGTCAGGCTCGTTTCCAGTGAGAGTTGGACTCCGCCAAGGTTGCCCTTTGTCACAGATTCTGTTCATAACTTTTATGGACAGAATTTCTAGGTGCAACCAAGGTGTTGAGAGGATCCGTTTTGGTGGCCTTAGAATCATTTCTCTTTTTTTTGCAGATGATATGGTCCTATTTGCTTCATCAGGTCATGATCTACAGCTTTTGCTGGAGCGGTTTGCAGCAGAGTGTGATGCGGCCGGGATGAGGATCAGTTCCTCCAAATCCGAGGCCATGGTCTTGAGCCGGAAAAGGGTAGAGTGCCCTCTCCGGGTCGGGGAGGAGGTCCTACCCCAAGTGGAGGAGTTTAAGTATCTCGGGATCTTGTTCACGAATGAGGGAAAACTGGAGCGTGAGATCGATAGGCGGATAGGTGCAGCATCCGCAGTGAAGCGGGCGCTGTACCGGTCTGTCGTGGTGAAGAGAGAGCTGAGTCAAAAGGCAAAGCTCTCAATTTACCGATCGATCTACATTCCCACCCTCATCTATGGTCATGAGCTTTGGGTTGTGACCGAAAGAACAAGATCTCGGATACAAGCGGCTGAAATGAGTTTTCTCCGCAGGGTGTCTGGACTCTCCCTTAGAGATAGGGTGAGAAGCTCAGTCATCCGGGAGGGACTCAGAGTAGAGCCGCTGCTTCTCCACATCGAGAGGAGCCAGTTGAGGTGGCTCGGGCATCTGGTTAGGATGCCTCCTGGACGCCTCCCTGGTGAGGTGTTCCGGGCATGTCCCACCGGGAGGAGACCCAGAGGAAGACCCAGGACACGCTGGAGGGACTATGTTTCTCGGCTGGCCTGTGAACGCCATGGGATTCCCCCGGAGGAGCTTGCCCAAGTGGCTGGGGAGAGGGAAGTCTGGGCCGCCTTACTTAGGCTGCTACCCAGCGACCCGACCCAACACAAGCGGAAGAGAATGGATGGATAGATGGATGGACATTTAAAACAGGAACTGTTACTGTTACTACTGATACAGTATTCTCTGACTAGCCTTACTTAAGGATGCCCAATGTGCCTTATGTGCCTTAATGCATATGCCACTTTGCCTCTATACCAACATCAACTACCTCATACATATACTGTGTACATTAACTCATATGCTGCTTTGCCACTCTTTGCAAATGTCAATGCTAGAACCTTCAGTTTATTTTAATATACTTTTTATACTACTATGCAAAAACTCAGGACAGTATTACACTTTTATCATTTCATTTTATGCTTATGTTCATTAAATGTTTAGTGTTTTAGTGTTGGTGTAAATTTTCATACTTTTATACTACCAGTAGCCCAGTAGCACTCACCCCCATCCTGATGAAGTGCTTTGAACGGCTAGTCATGAAAAGCATCACATCTGTCCTCCCTGACTCCCTGGATCCCTTCCAATTTGCATACCGACCTAATCGCTCAACCGACGATGCCATCTCCTCTGCCCTTCACACAGCTCTCACACATCTGGACACGAAGGACTCCTATGTTAGAATGTTGTTCATCGACTTCAGCTCGGCATTCAACACCATCATCCCCCAACAGCTCATCCTTAAACTGGACAGTCTGGGGCTGAATACCTCAATGTGTAACTGGCTGCTAGACTTCCTGACTGGGAGACCACAGACAGTACGAGTCGGGAGTAACACATCTAGCACCATCACATTGAACACAGGGGCCCCACAAGGATGTGTACTGAGCCCCCTTCTATTCACCCTGCTAACACACGACTGCACACCATCATACAGCTCCAACCACTTCATCAAGTTTGCGGACGACACAACAGTGGTGGGTCTCATCAGCAACAACGATGAGACGGACTACAGGAACGAGGTGAGCCGCCTGGCCTTGTGGTGCGGACACAACAATCTCACTCTCAACGTGGAGAAGACAAAGGAGATTGTTGTGGACTTCAGGAAGAAGGATGCCCAACATGCCCCTCTGACCATCAACAGCACCGCAGTGGAGAGAGTAGACAGCACCAAGTTCCTGGGAGTGCACGTCTCAAAGGACCTGTCCTGGAGCAGGAACACTGCAGCACTGGCAAAGAAGGCTCACCAGCGTCTCTACTTTCTCCGCAAGCTGAAAAGGGCTGGAGCTTCAACCCCCATCATGAGCACCTTCTACAGAGGTGCCATAGAAAGTGTCCTGACCAGCTGCATCACTGTGTGGTTTGGTGCATGTACTGCATCCTGCCGCAAGAGCCTCCAGCGCATTGTGAGAGCAGCTGAGAAGATAGTCGGCACCTCCTTCCCCTCACTGCAGGACTTACACAGCAAACGCCTCACTCGGAAAGCCCACCGCATGGCAGGTGATCCCACACACCCACTACACAGCCGCTTCAGACTGCTGCCATCAGGGAGGAGACTGAGGAGTCTCCAGGCTCGAACCAGCAGACTGAGAGACAGCTCTGTTCATCAGGCAGTCAGGATGCTAAACACTCTGCCTGCTCTGCCCCCCCTCCCATTTGAACTGCCTTAACACTAAAACTTTCTCACACATTACCACACAACACAAAGATTTTAACACTGGACTCTGTGTCATCAAACGGTTTATTCACTAAGCTCTCGGTCATGTGCTCATACAGTTTGCACTACTTCTCATACTTGCACTAATGTTTGTATTACATCACTGCCTATAATCATAATACTGTTTACATTCTCTGTTTACATTTATTAATACTGTTTACTTTTATTACTACTGCTTACATGTAACTACTACTGTTTACATTTACACTACTCTAATATCTACACCACTGCTGATACATATACAATGTGCTCTGAACGGTCTTATTTAGGGATGCCCAATGTGCCTTACTGCATATGCCACTTTTTGCCTCTATAACAACATCAACTACTACCTCATACATATACTGTGTACATTAACTCATACGCTGCTTTGCCACTTTGCAAATGTCAATGCTAGAAACCTTTAGTTTATTTTAGTTATACTTTTTATACTCTTTTTTTTATACTAGTATGCA